>PVJC01050179.1:0-11896 GCA_004026665.1 Murina feae
TCTCCTCTCCTCCCTCTCTCCTCACTTTTGTTAACTATTCCACTGTCTGTAGAAGTCAATGGGGGGGGGGATACATCCTAGAGTGAGGGGGGGAAATGAAATATTGCAATTTGTCCACTCATGTTTTCTGTTTAGTATTTTTACACATTAGAAATGGAGATTTCTCTAGGAAAAGTAATTTCTAGGGTAATATGGTGCTCTACACTTTCCAGTATCCAAAGCTATGTTGGAATCCCTCATAATCACCTTCGCACATTGGTGAGTTAATTTTTTCACTCCAATAGTAATCTAAGTTTAAAAAAAATAAAGAATAATTTATTCAGAAACCATTGGGGATTTTTTTGTTTAAATAAAAGCAATAAGGGGATCATGACTATGATACAAATTGTGTAGGATTATTTTGAAATTTTTCATTTTGATTCTATTAGACTCTTATGTGAAAGAATATAGGCTTCCACTGAGATCAGATGATTCTGAGAAATGTTCTTTACATAGATGTATGTTTTTCTTATCAAGCTTTTGCAGTATAGGTGGATGTTTTATTTTTTAATATATGCACAACTATTCTGAGAGGAAATATGCCCCATATGTACCAGTCCTGGATCCTGCTACCCCTCCAGAATTTTCTCAGCCAGGCCTGCAGTGACTATCCTGGCTACATTTTCTGGCTGAATTCTTACAACCTGTCAGAGATATCCTGCTCAGTTGTTTCTGGCATGTCCTCCACTAGAATGCCAGCTCCTAATGGCAGGGGATTTGATAGGTCCAGAGCCTGTGACAGTCATCAGTGTGCACCCCCTTCATCCTTACTGGTCATAGCTGTGCCTGCCCTTGACTGCTGCTCTCCATCCAGGCTATTTCAAGTTTTCAGGTGCCTATGGGTGATATGGGATAACATTGGGGGCGGGGGGTGCAACTCCTAAGTCCATAACCACCTATAGGTATCAGCACCTGGACATCCCTGGAGAGATTGGGAGAATCCAGTGAGACTCCTGTCCCTGAAGAACAGGTCACTCCCTTGCCCCATGTGAATGTGAGACTGAGGCCTAATAGAGGAAAGTTTCTGGGGCTGCTGAGAGCATCACTCCCTAGTTTCAGTGTCCTGGTGATGCCCTGGGTGTGCATAGCCATCCGGGAACACTGTGACCAGGAGGAAGAAGCAAGTCCACTGGTCTCCCAATGGGCATTAAAACAAAACTATGCACAGACCACTGGGGGGAAGGGGAGGCTGGGGGAAGGGCAGGGGAAAAAAGAGATATTTGTACTAATCTTTGAAATACTTTATGTAATTAAATAAAGAAATTAAAAAAAATAAAAAAAAAACAAAAAAAAAAACAAAAAACAAAAACTATGGTGGGCACACAATTAGATCATGCACAGAATGAATGGAAAGTGCAGGATCACCATTGGTGTAAATATCAGCATATTTTACTGTGATCCCCAATGAGTCTTCTTTCCAGGGCAGTGCAAATGATAAAAAGACTTGGAGGCAGGGTAGCGACTGATGTTAATGTAAAATAACTTGGATGCTGGGATGCTTGAAGTCCTTTACCCTTTCTAGTCAACTATTTTAATATGTATGTCTTTATCCTCAGCACAGTGTGGGATCTGAGGAAGCCAGGGATTTATACAAGGTCACACTCAGAAGTGGTTCTGAGTTTACTGCCAATGTACACTGACCAAGCTCCTTTTTGTTTTGAAGTTTACACATTTGAATCTTGTTGGTGATGGTTTAGAGCAACCCGAGCATAAAGTACACCTGGATGAAGAGAAAGCAATCTAAGCTGATTGAATCCTGCGGTTATTTCCTACCAATTCCCACTCCTTTCTGTCACCCTGCAAATTCCCCCAGATTGATTGGCACCATGTGGTATCCTTCATGGTGCCCATCAAGTTTATCAAGTTCCCCTCCAGACCCCTGAATTTGGCTGCAGCCCCGTGATGTGCTTTCTTTGACCAATGAAATGTGTTAGGAATAAAACCTGTCACTATTAACACAAGAGCCTGGGATCAGACACTGACACTCTCTCTATTCATTGCTACTAACACCTAGCAGTTACCTACACAGTGACTGCACCATTATCCTTGTCCCTGTAAATCCAGGGAGGACATGTGGTATGAACAAGAAAGATACTTTCCTTAATATAAGCCACTAAACTTGGGGGCTGTTTGTTGCTCACTATTACATTCAGCCTGTCCTAATGAGTATGCATTAATAATTATCTTTTCCTCAGGACACAGATGATAACATTTGAAGTCAGAACTCTGTTATTAGAAATACTTGGGTTGCCTTCCACCCCAGCCTTTATTTAACTCTACAATCAGGCAATTTATATTAAGTGTCTTAGCCTAAATTTCCTCTTCATAAAATCTCAAGTTGCAGAGAGAATTAATGACATAATAATGCATGTAAGCAATGAATTCAAGGCCTCACACATATACTAAACATTTGGTAGCTATTAGCTCCCTAGAGCCTTAATGTCTATTGACTACATACATTCTAACTATGTACAGAATGTTAACTTTTTGTTCTTTGTAGCATTTATAATTTTATCTTTAAACCAATAAAAGTGGATTATATATACTCTCTTATACCCTGGTTTGTCTCTTAATAATGTGATGTTTTTATATCAAAATTAAAAAAAAACTGACAGCTGGAATAGCCCAGATATTTGGGTACCTTCCTATTCAGGGAAAGGATTCTGGTTCAATTCTTCATGAGGCACAAGCCAGGTGTTCTGGCGGGATTCCCAATGGGAGAGTGAGAGGTCGACGGGAGGCAGCTGATCCATATTTCTCTCTTTCATGTCCCATTCTCTCTCTCAAAAATAAAATTAAGGGAAAAAATGAAATAATACTTTTATCCTCAAGGAGCATTCTGAGATTCATGGAAACTGAAGTGATATATCTGAACAAAAAATAAGATGGAGACAACCAACGCCAGAAACTACCACCAGCCACACAAGCCTAATGTTGTCATTTCCCAGCACCACTCTAGCTTCCAAACACCAATAATCACAGTGGTCAGTGATTGATTGGGATCCTATTTACACCTGGGAGGCCTGGGAAAGTATATTACCCATAAGGCTATACCCATTGGCTGGGTTTAACCAATGAAAGCCAAGGAGAGGCATATCATCCGGGTATACCTGCGTGAGAGTAGGACTTCCTGCATCTACCTGATCGTCATGTTGATCTCTGTGTCTTCACACAAAGACTGAGGCTTCCAAGTACCAGGTCTCCAGTAGGACAAGACATCAGAGGAAGTATCTCCCTATGCGGTGGTGTGTCTGAGATTTGCTGAGCCACAACACATCAGAATTGGAGTCTTTGTGACTCCTGGACTCCTCTCTGCTTATAGAATTGTACTCAGCCTTACCGGATTTAACCCTCCAGCCTGGGGGATTGGCACCTCTGGGGTCTTGCAGTCCAGTGCCCAGAACAGTGAGTAGCTCATATGCGACAAAAGGAGTGATGGGGGAAAGAGGTTAATAGGCTGCAATACCTCCATGTAAGGGCACGATGGTGTGACCGATCCAGAAGGATTTGGGAAACCCAGGACTTGTTTTCTATGTAAAGTCAACAAAAAGATGAGGCAGAGTTTTGCATGATGACTTTTACATTCATTCTCAGGAAACTGGGGACATGGATGGTCCTGACCAAAAGAGGGTGAGGTACTTTTTAAAACTTTTCCCAAAGCAGCTCAGAAGAAGAACAGACTAGAAGAGAGATGATAGCAGTTAGGAAAAGGGAACAGAAGTCCTGTAAAAGATAAGGTAACTGGCAAGAGTGTGCACTCAGGACTAAGCCTTGAAGTAATGTGGTTAAATCCAGGACATATGGCCCCATTGGCTGGGAAACGGTACTGAGCAGTCTGAACCCATGGGTCCCGGTGGTGGTGGCCAGGGTCTCAACAGATATTTCTCTTAACACAAATCTTTGCCAATGCAGAGCAGTGTAAGAGTGCTGTTTGTGGAACTTATCTCAGGGCTCACACTCTTATGACTTCTAAGACAGTGGTATCCTGGGATTGGCTTGCCTTTCCTATAGCTCTGTATCGGGGGACCTTGATGAGACACCAACCCTAGACTTGTAAATACATGTCTAGGTTTCTATGAAATGACCCATTTTTGGCAACTAGCAGAATGAGGTGTAAGAGGCCATTCCAGGCATAGGTTCCTATATTTGCAAAAGCCTTGAGTGAAGATTGAGCTCGTTCAGGATCCAACACTTATTTTTTTATTTTAAAAAATAAGTTTTTATTGATTTCAGAGATGGAGAGGAGAGAGAGAAACATCAATGATTAGAGAGAATTATTGATGGGCTGACTTCTGCATGCCCCCCACTGGGGATCAAACCTGCAACCCTGACATGTGCCCCCAACCAGAATTCAGCTCAGGACTCTTCAGTCTCGCCTGATGCTCTATCCACTGAACAAACTAACTGAGGCCTGTATCCATTTTTAAAAAAATAGGAACTGGTAACAATGGGACAGGAGTCATGTCTAGAAGAGCTTGTGATATCTGGAGTCTGTTCTGCTGGTGATGGGAGCAATGGAAGATTTGGAGCAGCAAAGGCAAGTGATGTGTCCAAGTTCTAATCAGACTTCCTGTGGCTGAAGGACAACAAACCATATGGGTGTGACGGAGAGTGGAGGTTGGTGTGATAGTTTTGGTGAGCGTGATAGTAAGTGGCCCATGATGGTGACTGTGGAAGTGAAATAAGCAGTTGGATTCTGGATTGGTGTTTTACGTGTGGCCTACTGCATTTTCTAGTTTTGAGATGGAGTGAGAGGTAAGATCCACAGATGACTTGAAGGTTTGCATTTGGAAGCAGTGGGTATGGAGGCACCATCAACAGAGATGCAGAGGTTCATAGCAAATGTATAATGTTCATTGGGGATACCAAACTTTTATTTTTTATCTGTTCTGCTGTGAGCTATTTCTGAGAGCAGTTCATGATCATCTGATACTCTGAGGAGTATTTCAGGATGAATTCTTCTTTAAAAGATAGTCAGAAGTTTAGTGACCAGGGTGGAGTTGTAGATTATCTTTCTTTTAAAGAACATTTCTCTGTTTAATTGGAGAGAAAAGGAATTTAAAACAAGATCAATTGCAGCTGTGATATATTTACCTGTGAATCACACTGCAGGATTTTGTTGAGAGTCCAGGTGTGGTCTGTGGTGTGGTCATAAGTCTGGTTGATTTACATGTGGTCATCTAGGAGGCTTAAAGGACATGGGATAGAGGGACACAGGTGATGGGACTTGAGTAAGTAAGGCTGAACCTGGTGAAGGGACATCAAGTGTAGCACCAGAAGAGGTGGGATCTATATATCTGAGATATGATGTGGTTCTCAATAAGTGAAGTTGAAGGAAATACAATCAGTGAGGAAGCATCATAGAAGGACTGAAGGCTGCCTCAATGAGTGTGGATTATGAGAGTTGATGTAGAATTTAATTCTGTTTGAATCTACCGGGCATTCACAAAACCAAAAATGCTGAGTAATGAGTAGGAAGTCAGGGAGATGACTCTGGGTCCCGGGATTGTGGGAGTATAGGTGTGAGAGAATTATGGTAGAAAGACTGATGTGTACTTGAGAGGGCATGTGCATTTATGGCTGCAGGGCTCCTGACATTGACATAATAAGGAATAAAGGTGGAAATAATTTCTGGTGATGTCTGGATAATATGATATGGTAAATTTCAGATTAATTCCTGCAAAGTGGGTCTATTATGGTGCATTCTTGGTCCAAAGATTATGTGAAATATATGTGCAAAACTGCCTTTTGAGGAGGAGGGAAGTTACAGTGATCAATAGAAATGAAATAGCATACATCCATGTCATGTCTGCGGGTATTGGGAAGGGTGAAGGGTGAGAAAGAAATACATTACTGATGTGGTGAAATGGAGCCTTGGAAAAGAAGATGATTAAGAAAAACCGTCCAAGTCAAAACATACTTGTTACCTTTGAAATTGTGCCTATGGGCATGAAGCTGTGTGAGAGAAGTATGGTTCAAATATTTAATTCAGAATGCAGTTCAAAGTGATGGCCATAGCACCATTAGGATTGGGGTCAAAAGGGTGAAGTGTGAGGGCAACATTTTCAGGGTCTTGGAATAAGAATACAGGGAACAACAAGGTTATCCCCTGACAAGAACAGTGTCAAATCACTCACACTCACATTATGGACAACGCTCCATACCCTATGTTCATGACACCCACTCTTTGACAAGGGGCAGTGTAGACTACATGTGAGTCCTAGAGAACAAGTATCTGTATACTCATTTGCCCTTGTTGGGTGGGAAGACACAGCATCAATAGGAACATAAAGAGAGAGTAACTTTGGTTAAACAAAGGCCTGATACATTCTCTGTAGTCAGAAATAGAGGGAGCAGATGGATATAGATGTTGGTGTGTATGATACACATAAATTTTAGGAGAGAAATTAATAATGGACTGGACTGTTCTCATTATGACAGGATATGAACTTTGAGGATGTGGCCATTGCCTTCTCTCCAGAGGAGTGGGAAATCCTTGATGAGGCTCAGAGACTTCTGTATTGTGAAGTGATGCTGGAACTATTTGCACTTGTATCATCTACAGGTAAGACCCTCATATCTCTCCTAGTGGTCTGAGGTGATGTTCTCTTTTACTTTATGTCCCATGTGTAGCTTACTCTCTCTTACAGACAGACCATGAGTTCTGCAAATTTTCCTCACTCTCATGTGAAATATGCAATGAATGCCAGTGCTGAGCTGTGTGGAAAGCCCTAGAAATAAACTCCACAAATTGCTTTAACACTATTTTTCTCAGAAAGTGCAGGATGTGCCTGGGAGTCAGGAGTCTTACAGACAGCTTAATGAGTCCCACTTGCTGTTTCTCTTCCTGTGAGTCTGACTATATCTAGATCTATGGCTTCCAACTCTGCACTCTTCCTCTTGAAAAAGGTCCTGGGTTACTGCCTATGCCAGGTTATGGTCTCTACTTACAGGATCCATGGGCTGTTCTTGTAAAAACCTCCTTCAAATGTTGTTTGTACTATTACCTCCCCTGAATATTATTGCAAGTGGAATTGCTTTGGACCAAGGCTGGCATGTCACATCTGTCATCTTTCATTAACACTTGAACTATTTAGGTTTTATGTATTTGTAGAGAAGGTGGTGAGGGAGAAACCTAGGTTTTTATTTCCAAGGGTGAACAAGGAGGATGGTTTCAGAAGAGACCTGGCACAGATGACTGGCAGCTAGTGGAATACATGACACAAGGGCTGTGCTCAAATAATGCCAGGAACCAGAATGATTCCAACAGTGTGCTGATGAAGGTGCCACTGCCTGCACCTCTTTTTCACCTTTCCTTTCACATACTTCACACTTTCTCTTGTCCTTTTAAATGTGTCTTCCTGGCTTCAGTATATGTTCCCCTTTGTGACATTTTTACAGCACCTGTTCCTTTGCACTGCTGCATCTGCAGTATTCTTCCACATTGACCTCCACATGTGTTATGAGGTGCACATACATACTTGAGTAGCTGGTATTTGCAACCTACTAATTTATTGAATTTTACTTGGGATAAGACATAAACAAAATTCTGCAAATCTTGCCTATGTCACCTACAGACAAGCCCTATGAACATTTTATGATCTTCAGAGTTTCAGAACTTCACAGAAGCCTCTTCTTAATGTTTCCTTCACATATCTTTTTTTCAGAAAATTTCATAGAGACAAGATGTCATGGGAAACAAATCTTTCTAATGGAATTTTCTCCTGTCATCACAGTCATCATTCCTCAACATTTTTCTGTTTTCATGATGTCGGCATAAAAAGAATCATGATGAGGCCTGTTCTGAGCAGAGTGTATCTGTAGGAGGAGAGTCACAGGTCATTTTTTTCAGGAAGAGCTCCAGCAACCCAGAGGACCCATTTGTGTAAACAGTGTTTCTCAGTGTTAAAAGATATTTTGCACCTGAGTGAGTTACAAGCAGAGTACTTTGTGCACAAATGCTTCTTCAGTGAGGCATGTGTGAGAGACTTCTGTTTCAGTGAAAACCCTCACCAGCACCAGAGGGATGTCAGTGGGGAGACATCCTACAATGAAGCTATGGACAGGCCCTCATCTGTGACTAAGTGCAGCTTATACATATCAGGGGTGCCTTCAAACAGCAGAAATGTTGGGGAAGACATCCAAGCTCCCTCAGAGCTTCTCCAGCACCAGGCCACTCTTAACACTGAGGATCCACACAGTGTCAGTGAGGTTTTACAGGAATTCCTCGGTGGAAAAAGGCATCACCAGTGGGGAAAATGTGAAAAGGCTGCCAGCCACAACCAGAAAGTTGTTGAAACTCAGGGTGTATTTTCTAGAGAACGGATTTATGAGTGTGACAAGTGTAGGAAAATTTTTAGACAAATGTTTAATTTCATTCAACATAAGAGAGTTCACAATGGAGAAAAGCATTATGACTGTGCTGAATGTGGGGAAATTTTCAGTCAAAAGTCTAATGTCAATAAATACAAACAAGTTCACACAGGGGAAAAGCCATATGAGTGTACATATTGTGGGAAGTCTTTCAGGAGGAGCTCTGACCTCATTCAATATCAGAGAATGCACACTGGAGAAAAGCCATATAAGTGTACAGATTGTACAAAGTCCTTCAGTCTGAGTTCCACCCTCATTCAACATAAGAGAATTCACACTGGAGAAAACCCTTATAATTGTAGTGATTGTGGGACATCCTTTAGTCAGAGATATAACCTCAGTCAACATCAGAGAATTCACACTGGAGAAAAGTCATATAAGTGTACAGATTGTGCGAAGTCCTTCTGTCACAGTTCCATGCTCATTCGACATCAGAGAACTCACACTGGAGAAAAGCCTTATAAGTGTAGTGATTGTGGGAAGTGCTTTAGTCAGAGTTGGCAGGGTTGCATTGAAAAATCAAAGCAGGTGGAACATAGACTATGACAGACACAGCACTTTGAACAAACCTAATAACAGGCAGCAACTGTATAGAAATAAAATGTTTCTAGACTCACAGTGGGAGGCATGGGAACTAGGGAGCATCTGCAACCATAAGGTGAACTGAGGCACAGACACAGGAGAAGTTGAGGTTCCTTGCTGGGAAGTAATAATTGAGGAGATCAATCAGCTGATAACAGGGATAGATAGGCACAGGCTTGTAGCAAATATATACCCCTAGACTTCAAGGTCTCATAGGAAACCCATTGATGGACTCCACTCCCCAAGTGGGGTATCAGAATCTGCTTGGAATAAATTAAACACACTTTTGCTGAAATATTATGGTCAGTGATTTCATTCTTTGACTTCACAAGACAAGACCATGGGAAAAATCCTCAGCTCACCATTCCCGTTATAAACTGGGATGTGAATTCCACATTCCAGGTTCAAACAGTATATTATGCAAAAAGCTATGACTAGATTTAGCCAATGAAAGCCAGTGGAGAGGGTTATTATCCACACAGCTAGGGCAGCACTTCCTCGGCCTTTACCTGGTGGACAAGGTGAGCTCTTTAGTCTGTTCAGAGAGACAGACTTCAGAGCACCAGGCTTCCATTAAACCTAAGCATCAGAGGCAGTGCCACCCTGTGCAGTTATGTGTCTGAGGCTTGTTGATTACAGACAGGGAATGGGCTTCTTGGCCGCTCAGATTCCTTTCTGTTTCCTGAGTGTGGCTCAGCCTCACCTGATTTAACTTTGTACCCGGGGTGTGGGAGCCTTTCAGGTCCTGTAGTCCATGTCACAGCATCCAGAATAATGAGTTAATCCAGGATGACAGGGTGTGATGGGAGAAGATGGTGACAGGCTGCAATGCCACCTTGTAAGGTTATGGTGGTGTGTCGTAATCTGGAAGATTTATTAATCCAGGCCCTGTTTTGTGTCAAAAGGCAACCAATAAGATGAGGCAAAGTGTTGCATGAAGAGCTTTACTGTAATTCCCCAGAAACTCAGCCATGGATATCCTGAAGAAAAGAGGAACATTGTTTGAGTTAGGGTTCTAAACTTTTCCCAAAGCAGATCAGGAGAAAGACAGACTACAAGAAAGAGGACAGCAATTGAGGACAGAATGGAGAATACCTGTAAAATATAAGGTATCTGGCAAGAATGTGCACTAACGATTGAGTCATCTCCAGGACATGAGGCCCCATTGGCTGGGCAAGAGTACTGCAAAGCCTGAGGCAACAGGTCCTGACAGAGGCAACCAGGATCTCAACAGACTTTTCTCTTTTCATAGCTTTCAACCAAGGTAGAAATGCTCAGGGGGACTGGATTGTGGGACTGATTTCAGGGCTTCACACTCATGCCTCTGAAATAGCAGTGTCCTTGGACTATCCTACAGCTCTTCTAGTCCTTGAACCTGGGGACACAGAAACTATGTTTTTTAAATATATTTTATTGATTTTTTACATAGTGGAAGGGACATGAATAGAGAGATAGAAACATCAATGAGAGAGAAACATCAATTTGCTGCCTCCTGTACACTCCCTAGTGGGTATGTGTCGGCAACCAAAGTACAAGCCCTTGACTGGAATTGAACCTGGGACCTTTCAATATGCACACTAATGCTCCATACACTGAGCCAAACCAATCAGGGACAGAAACTCTTATTAATCTTCCCTGCACATCTATTACTGTCAGACAATTGCGTGAGAACAGTGAATTGTCAGTCCACTCCCTTTCTGTGCCATGATTCTATTATATTCACTAGTTTACTCTCTTCATCTGATTTTTTATTCACTTGATTTTTAGGATCACTTTTGGATATATGTATTTGTTGTCACTGTGTTTTTCATAATTTTTATCTTTACCTTTTTCTTCTTTTCCCTCTTCTTAAAGGATATCATTCATCATTTCATATAATACTGCTTTGATGATGATGAATTCCTTTAGCTTTTTCTTGTCTGTGAAGCTCTTTAACTGACCTTCACTTCTGAATGAAAATTTGGCTGGGTAAAGTAATCTTCATTGTAGGGTCTTGCTATTCATCACTTTGAATATTTCTTGTCAGTCCTTTCTGGCCTACATAGTTTCTGTTGAGAAATCAGCTGACAGTCGTATGGGTACTCCCTTGTAGGTAACTAACTGCTTTTATCTTGCTGCTTTTAAGATTCTCTCTTTGCCTGTTGCTCTTTGCATTTTAATTATGATGTGTCTTGGTGTGGTCCTCTTTGGATTCCTTTTGTTTGGGACTCCTTGCACTTCCTGGACTTGTAAGTCTATTTCTTTTACCAGATAGGGGAAAGTATTCAGTTATTATTTCTTCAAATAGGTATTCCATATCTTGCTCTCTCTCTTCTTCTGGCACCCCTATATTCTGATGTTGGTACACTTAAAGTTGTCCCAGAGGCTTCTTACACTATCTTCATATTTTTGGATTCTTTTTTTCTTTTGCTTTTCCAGTTGGGTGCTCTCTCCTTTTCCATATTTCTAATCTTTGACTTGATTATTGTGAGCCACTAGTACCCTGTTGGATCTCTGTATAATATTCTTTATTTCAGTCACTGTATGCTAAATTTCTAGTTGGTCCTTTTTCATATCCTTGAGGGTCTCACTATATTTATTGAGGGTGTCCCTAAATTTATCAGCAGTTTCTAGAAAATTCTTGAAAAACCTTAAAACCGTAGTTTTGAACTCTACATCAAGTAGTTTTCTTTCCTCCATTTCTGTAATTTGTGACCTGTCTCTTTGTCTCTGCATTATGGTTGCTTCCATGTGTTCATAGGGTGTATTTCTGTGGTAGGTGTCATATAAGCCCCAATGGCTGAGCCTCCTCAATTACCTGAGGTGGACACTCTTGGTGCACTGCTTTGGCAGCTTTGTACAAAGTCTCGATGTAGTTAAGCCTTGATTGTTGTATGTATCACTAGGAGCAATTGACTCGCTT
>PVJC01050180.1:0-11896 GCA_004026665.1 Murina feae
CCCCCCGTGCATGAATTTCATGCACAGGCCCCTAGTTTAATATGAGAAGATGAGAAATAAAAGAAAGGATGGGAGGCACACATAAAATTTACTCCATTTCAAACGGCAGGGTAAAATGAGCAACCATTAAAGACTTTCATTTACTTTGAAGAGAAAATGAAACAAAGATTGGGTCTCAGAACCATTCACTGTCTTGAGTTGAAAATTGTACCCCAGTACCCTATTCCCAGCTACTTCTGTATAAAGCAGACCACCTACATTTTCTCAAATCATTTACTAAAATCGTGTGGACAATAAGGGAGGGAAATATTTATTTTATAGTAAAAATCACAAAAAGCAAATAAAGTTTGTGATTGCTAAAAGCTGAAATATAACAGCTGTGTGCTAAAATTCACATTTCTTAGGCATACATGTACACCAGACTAGCAAAGAATCTATTAAATGTATTTCTAAGCATTTATTTAAATACTAGAAGCCCAGTGCACAGATTTGTGCACTGGTGAAGGGTGTGGATCGGCTTGCTGTGAGAGTGCTGCTCATTCCAGTCAGCCAAGCGGCTGTGGACCTGCCCTCTGAGCAGCTGCTCCTACTGTGGGAGTGCCACTCATCCAGGTCAACCAAGTGGCACTCCCACTGTGGGAGCATGCTGACCTCAGGGGGAAGCTCCTGCATTGAGTGTCTGTCACCTGGTGATCAGTGCACATCATAGCGACAGGTTGTTCTTGTTGTTCCACCTTCGGTCACTGGGCTTTTATATATATATATATATATACACATACACTAGAGGCCTGGTGCATGAAATTAGTGCACTGGAGGAAGGGCCTGTCCCTCAGCCCAGCCTATACCCTCTCCAATCTGGGACCCCTCAACGGATGTCTGACTGCCTCGTGGGATCAGGTCTAAATGGGCAGTCAGAAATCCGTCTCACAATCCAGGACTGCTGACTCCAAACTGCACGCCTGCCTGCCTTCCCGATTGCCCCTAACTTCTTCTGCCTGACAGCCTGATCACCCCCTAACCACTTCCCTGACAGCCTGATCAATGCCTAACTACTCCCCTGCCAATCTGATTGCCCCTAACTGCTCTCTCCTGCCGGCCTAGTTGCCCCCAACTGCCCTCACCTGCAGGCCTTGTCCCTCCCAATTTCCCTCTTCTAAAGGCCTGGTCACTTCCAACTGCCCTCCCCTGCAGGCCCAGCCCCCCAGCCCCCCACTGCTCTCCTCTGCCAGCCTTGTCACCCTTTACTACCCTCCCCTGCAGGCCTGGCCCCCCCAACTGCCCTCCCCTGCCAGCCCGGTCACCTCTAACTATCCTCCCTTTCAGGTCTGGTCCCTCCCAAATGCCCTCCCCTGCTGGCCCGATTGCCCACAACTGCCCTCCCCTGCTGGCCATCTTGTGGTGGCCATCTTGTGTGTTGGAGTGATGGTCAACTTGCATATTACCTCTTTATTATATAGGATATCCACAGCAAAGATGTTGATATACACATATCTTCTTGCCTTCAAAGGTATATCTCTTAAAAGACTTTTCAATACTCAACAGTCCTTGTTTCCTTATCTCTTACTCATTACTCAACCTAGTTTCTAGGTTAATCACTCCACTCAGCAGATCTGGTGCAATCATCAATATCTTCTATGCCTTCTTTGACCTCTCATCAGCTTTTGGCTGTTGTCTATTCCATCTTTTTGAAATACACATTGTTACAATTTTCTCCTGCTTTTCCTCCTACGTCTTTGGTAACTCCTTCTTTGTCTTTCACGATGACCACCACTCTCCACTCAGCCATGAAATACTGGGATTCATTAAGCTTGTAGAGGCTATCTTCTCTATGTTTTCAGTCAACCTTCCCTGGGAAATCTCACCTAAGACCACAACTTCAATTATCATTTATAGACCAAATATATATCTATAGATAAAATTGCTCCTGAGCTCTAAAAACCCATATATTTAGATTCCTATATGTAAGTGCCTATATGACATCTTCACCTGAATCTTTCTCAGGCTTCTCAAGTAGTCCTTGTCCAGCCCAACTTGTAATCTCCAGGCATGTGTCCATTTCTATACTCCATGGTCTCCATGCTCCAAAGTTCCTCATCTTAGTAAATGGCACCAGTTCTCATCCAGTTGTAAAAACTGACAGGAACCTAGGAGTCTAATCTATCTCCATGACTCACATTCTAATCCAAAGTAACTTTGTATCCCTAAATCCACTCTTCCCCTAACTCAAATCAATACTTTTTCTCATTCCTTAACCCAATCATACATTTTTTTCTGGGATCTGCTATTTATCAGCTTTACAAGCACTGTAGTCAAGAGTGAGCTTTTGAAATTTAACACATAAACACAGACCATCAGTTTGAAAACTTGCAATGGCTTCCCAATGTTCTTCGGATAAAGACCAAAATCCTGGAGATGGACCACAACGTTCTACATGGTCCAAGCCCCACCCATGTCTCCAGGCACTCATTCATCTCTAGCCTCCTTGCTCTCTATGCTCCACACTGGCCTGCTTATATTTTATTTTTCACTTCACCATCCTCAGGCCTGCAATAGATTCTTTACCTATAATGTGCCTTTTACTTAACTTGCTCTTTCCTTTCATGTTCCTGCATTATATACTCTTATGAATCCATATTTTTTTTCTTCAGAGTACTCATTACCATTTGGATTCCATATTCAAGACTATAATTGTTTGACATTAAAGTATCTGTCTCCTATCAGATCTAAAACCACATGAGTGAAGAGACTGTTATTTGTTTTAGTCACATTCTTAATCACAAATGAGTAATTAGTATAGTGCCTGACACATAGTAGGTACTCAATAAACAATTGCTTAATGAATTAATTTATTGACTACCTACTGTGTGGTAGGCAATGTACATATGTGCTCTTTATCTATTTTCTCAGCTAATGCTTAAGATAAGCCAGCAAATTAGTTATCCTTAGTTTACTAATAATGAACCTGAAGTTTAAAGAATTTAAGTAACTTGCCTAGGATTTCTTGTCTAGTAGGTGTCAGAGCCAGAATTTGAACCCAGATTTAGCTAACTCTTAATCTCTTGCTCTTGAACACTATTTAAAAATTATATGAAATAGTCTATTACTTCACTGACTCGTTTAATCGATGTATATTTAAGACGATGACTCATGCAGAGTCCAAACAGGAAATAAATGACACATCGAACAAGGATAATTAGAGAAAGGTTTGTTTATAATGGGACTATACAAAAATGTGCATGGAAGGCAAAAGGTTAAGAAAGAAACCAATGACTTAGTAGCAATCAAGACATTTCTCTTGAAGGGAATGGTTAAGGGGAGAGAGTTGTTACTAGACTTTGAAGGAAAGAGGTATGTAGAATTTTCAGCCTTTAGAAGAGTGACTTTATATTGAGTGATCCAGCTAACTTGAAGTGACTTCAGGAAGACAGTCAGGAAGAATAAGTACCTTGATCTCAACCTTCCTTCTCCCTTTGATCTATCTCTTCCCAGGGATCCCAATGACCATGGCCCAAATAAAAGCCAACGATCAAGGAAAGCTATGACTGTAAACCATACAAGTCAGCCTCTAGGCCAGAGAGAAGAGTAGAGAAGGGTGACAGTAGATCTGGAGGGGCAAATAGAAGACATTCAAAAAAAAATCTACTATGTGCCAAGACAGAGTGAACACCTTAAATGAATAAATATCCTACCCTCAGAAACCAGACTTTCTCCTCTCTTGGGTACAAAGGAAAAGACATTACCAGGCAGGCATGGCCTAGGTGTTAATGTACATTAGACCCTCATAAATTATATATTTGTAAAGTAAACCATCTCTATCTCTACTATATTCCTTGCACAATCCTCAATGGTAGGTATAATTAGAGTAATAATACAGAAAGAATAGTTAACAATTTATTTTGGATAACTGTCAGAACATCTAGGTGTTTACCTGGAACTAGTTCCCCAATTAGATGTCTCAAGACTTACGGGTTCTGAGACAGTCATCTGTGCAACTTTGGCATTGATGGAACCATCCATTCCTCTGCCTGCCATCATTCTAGGAAAGCTTTTTATCAACATGTGTGCCCAGACGAAAGACAATGGAGACATTCTCTGCATTACAGATATCTGCCAAATGAAGGTTTCCTGCCAGGAAACATCCAGGCCACATCACAAAGGAAGAGGGTGTTCCCTGACTTCCCTCTGCCAAGATCCAAAGAGCAGTACAGTTTCCCAACTCTCCGCCTATGCACTCTGAATTGATGCTGAAAGAAGGAAGAAGTGGGGAAGGAAGAAAAACATTTGCCAAGCATCCCCTTCTCATATGCATTGTCTCACTGAGTTTTTACAATGACTGTCTAATGTGCCTATTATTATCCCCATTTAGAGCAGAAAACTAAAGCTTTGGAAGTTTCAGTGGCCCAAGTTTAACATCCTACAGCTGGTAAACAGGTCTGAACCCAGATCTTTCCAATTCAAAATTGTGCAAACTTTCTGTTATACAACTGAGAGGGAAACCTGTTCCACTTACCACCCCACTTCCTTCTATGTAGGATCATTTTCCCATAGAGTCAACCTTATGAAGGAAAACTTGGAAGCTGTATGATTCACAGCAGCTGTCCTGGCTGAACCATAGTCCTGAATCCATCTTTCCAAACAAGATCATACAAATGCAAACAAAATGTTGGGCTACAGCCCATTCCTAAGATGAAGCATTCCCATCTCTATTACGACAGAGAGCAAACTAGGAGGGTCCTTTCCATCAGAGCACCTTCAACAAGTCCCTTGATTAAGTAGGAAGGTTAGTGTATAAGCTTGGCTCTCTCTTTTACTCAATGCAAGAAAGATGCGAGTGAAGAAATATATGACATAGGTTTACTTCCATGACAAAAGAATGAAAGCATCTGATGAGAGAATTATTAAACCAGATTCATTCCCAGATAAAAGCACGTGCACTGCCTCATTTCCAGGGATTTCCCAAGTCCTTCCAATGGCAACATCCCAAGCAGCAAGAACCTTGCTAACACACACAGCTGAGAGCATTTAGAAAGAAATGGGAGGACTTTTCCAGGTTTGGAACCCTTTTGAGTCTTTAATGAACATTTTGTTGTTGTTGCTGTTGTTGAGGAAAGTCAGTTAAGAAAAACATTCCAATTTTGATTGCACATATAGTCAATGGGCCCAAACATATCTTAATTTGCTGCACGATAAACAGAATTTTTAAAAATGAAGGGCTGGCAATTGAAGCCATGAGTGCAATTTGAGTGTCTTTATGAAATGATGCTACTATAAGCTTCCTTAGCAGGAGAGGGCCACCTTGGGCCCGAAGAAATAAAATGGAGAATGGAAGAGTGGCCAGCAGGAAGAGGAAGAGGTACCTCCCCTCTCTCCCCTGATCCTCCCCCCACCCCCCACCCCCGACCCACCTCCAAAACACAGACTTCCCAGGGCTCACTGCCGTATTGACAAATAATAGAAGCCGCTTTGGAGAACAAACAGAAATGATTGCAGAAGCTCCAAGAAAGCTTTTCCAAAAGAATTATTTGACCGTTGCAGACTACAAAATTAACAGCAGAGCAGGGGGATTTCTTTCGTAGTATTTCCCCACTTTAAAGGCAAGTTAATTAATACATATATGATGAAGATGATTGGGATGGGGTTAGAGAAAGAGAAATTAAACTGTAGGCATCTAGCACCCACTAGTAAGTAACTCAGGGCCAAGCAGCCTTAGGAATACATTCATGATGTTCAGAAGTTCCTGGTTCCTTACACAGTGGGGCCACACCGATTATTTCTAAAGCATTGGCGTCTTCCCCCAGTGCCCTGCACTCTGCAGTCCATGCAGGTAAGTGAAAGCACTGTGTGCATATAGCCCAGAGAGCCCCAGATGTCAGGAAGGGGTCCCCCCTACCCCCGACCCTAACCAATCCTCGGCAGTCAGCTTTACCTGCAAAAATGACCATTCCAAAACACCAGCTGGTGTTTCTGAGGACACAGCCCCTCAGGATTATCTTCTCATTGTTGAGGGAGTGGTCACTGTCCTTCCAAGAGAGAATTCCCGTGAATTTATCTAATTTGTTGTTAGGTGCCTCACAGACAACAACCCCTGCAAAATGAAAAATAATTTTAAAAGCCTTTTTATGAGTCACCTTGAACTCTCTTTAGAAGCCCACAGTATTTTGTTGCCACCTTACTTCTCAACTTAGTATATTTTACCTTCTCTCTCTCTCTCTCTCTCTCTCTCTCTCTCTCTCTCTCTCTCTCTCTCTCTTAATTTTATTGATTTCAGAAAGGAAGGGAGAGAGAGAGAGAAATAGAAACATCAATAATGAGAGTGAATCATTGATCGGCTGCCTCCTGCACACCCACTCCTGGGCATGTGCTCTGACCAGGAATCGAACTGTGACCTCCAGATTCATACGTCGACCCTCAACCACTGAGCCACATTGGTTAGGCTTTACCTTTCCTTTTAGACAACACAGACTTGTGTGTACAAGACTGTGCTAGGAAAAATAAGGTAGAAGGTACAAAGATAGAAGCCCATCAAATGGTTTAAACACAGTTTACTGCGCTGTCTGAATAAAAACAGAAAGCTCAAGAAACGTGATTTTTTTTTTTTACTTAAAAAACCGCTTCTCTCTACTTTTAGTTTGTAACAATGACCTTTGACAAGATTAAGTGTGGACTGTCCTAAAAGCTTTTCTTATTCCATCACTTTTAATTTAATGTAAATTCTTCCACAGGTTTAGATGGTATACTTTCAGTTTCACAGCCAAAGTTAATCAGGTTTTTCTAGGCTCATAATCAGAATGTTAAGGGTTTTGCTATATTCCACTCTCAGGAAACCTGGGCCTTGTTTGCTACATGTGCCTGAGAATATGTGTGATTCCTTTCAGCTGTTCTATGCTTCTTATCTTGATTAGATTCAGAGTTCTGGAGACTCTCAAAGACACCATATAACTTGCCTCAACCTGGCCAGAAGATGTATCTAGTTTTGTTTTGTTGTTTTAAATTCCAAACCCATTCCAAACCAAGGGCATGCCCATTCCAAATCAATGAATCAATTTGTTCCACTCTTTCAATAAAAATATACACTTTCAGGGTGGGTATTCTCCTAGTAGAAAAAGAAACCAAAAGTAATCTTTTATGGACCCTGTCACAAAATGTAACTATTAGATCAAAAACATTTTGGCTTTGGGTGGTTGTTGGCACACAATGCAATATACAAATGACATAGCATAGAATTGTACAGTAAAAACCTATATAATTTTATTAGCCAATGTCAACCCGAAAACTTTAATTAAAAACATACATTTTTACTGCAAACAGCTGAGGTTTAAATTTTTATAAGTAATGAGTACAAAGACTTGAAAGACAGAGGGAGCAAGGAAAGAATATAAAAGAAGGTTGTGGGTAGATCCAAACAGGTTAGTACCTATAAAATTATTTCTCTCAAAAACAATTAAAATACATGTATTTAATCAAGCCAAATAGTAGGTTGGAACATAATAAATGACGTTTGGAAACTAAAAAATGAAGGCATGTCTTCAGCACTGATTGAAGGGAAAGGAGAGCAGCCCCACCTAGAGAACCACTGTATTATACTGCTACACCACTCACCAAACACCTTCTAAACCTAGAACATTCTCACATAGGCTCCCTTTCCTTCCTAGGATATCTTTTCCTTTTAAAACTCTTAGACCTAGGGGACAGCAGCCAGCTTTCACATGGTCTTATCACTTCTGACCAACCACATTACTAACATTAATAGATCTTGCATGAAAAAACAAAAACAGGCTTCTAGCCAAGATGGCAGCATAGGTAAATGTGGTACCCCCATCCTCCCACAACCACATCAAAATTACAACTAAACTACAGAAAAATCATCATTCATCACCACCTAAAATCTAGCTGAACAGAAGTCCTACAACTAAGAATATAAAGGAGCCACATTGAGACTACTAGGAGAAGTGGAGATGAAAAACAGGCTGGTCTCACACCCAGGTGTGGCAGACAAAAATCAGAAAGCATCTCAGCTGCGGAGGTCCCCATGAGGAAAAAGGGGTCCCAGCCCCACACCTCCCAGCCCAGGGTTCTGGTGCCAGGAAGAGGTGCCCCACAACTTCTGGCTGTAAAAACCTGTGGGGATTGTGGCTGAAAGAGACAGAGGGCTGCTGGAGTCCCAAGCAGACTTACTTGGACTCCCTCCCTCTAAGTTCCAGTGCTGTGGAAGTAGCTTAAAAGGCATCAGGACATACAAGAAGGAATTGAATCATCTTGAATCAGGATGAGAGCTGGAGGGGCAGCTTTTTCCCAAACAGAAGTGCTAGCAGAGGCCATTGTTCCTTTTCTGAGAACTTATTCCACAGAGTTTGCAGGCAGGAACCATATCTGAGTCTCCATCAATCTGACTACTACTGTTCATCCTTTCCTGGTGATTCTCTGAGACCCTACCCCACACAACTTGCTAACCCAACCTAGCTGCTACAAGTGGCTTTTTCATAGGAATGGCCTAACATGGCTCATGCCTTAGACTTTATAAAAAGCTTTTTAAAAAGTAGGATCTGGCCTGGGCATGCCCTATAACACTAGCTAAGTGGCCCCAGGCCTGACACTAACAAAAGCAGCTTTGGTTCACAGTCTGGCTTCCGCTGGGCATCTCCAAGCCCAGCACAAGTAGCAGCCACATGCAGATTGCTCTGTAGCTAATGCTGAGTATCCGAGGCAGAACACAGGTGGCAACTGACCTTGGCCTGCACCTCTCCAAGACCCCAGAGTCAGTATATCCAGTGGAAAGCTTCAGACCACATCAGAGCACCACCGAACCCCTCCACAAGTAATACAGTCAAGGGGCAGACTCAGTAGGCCTTACAGCCCCACTGAAGTAAGTCCTGCTTCATGGTGTGGGGCCCTGCATAGCTGATCCTACCTAGTGGGCATAGCCAGCCCTTTCAGTCAGTTGAGCTAGGGGTAAATACCTCCCATAGATGTGCCAACAGCAATCAAGACTCAACTACAACAGGAGGTGGGGAGTGCACCTGGAGTGCCCAGCTTGGGTGATCAAGAGACTGTACAACTGGACCCTACAGGACACCTACTATATTAGGCCACTCAAATAAGCCTAGGAGGTGTAGTAGGTTTACCTAAGGCATAGAAACAAATGTAGGGAGGTTGCCAAAATGAGGAGATAAAGAAACATGTCCCAGATGAAGGAACAGAACAAAACTCCAGGAAAAGAACTAAACAAAATGGAGACAAGCAATCTACTAGATTCAGAGTTCTAAACATTGGTTATAAGTATGCTCAATGAATTTAGGGGAAGAGTAGATGAATTTAGACAGAATTTCAACAGCATAAAATAAGAACATGGAAACCATAAGAAAAAAAATAGTCATATATGAAGGATACACTAACTTAAATGAAGAATAATTTAGAGGGATGAACAGTAGATTCGATGAAAACAAAATCAAAAATAGCTATTTGTAGTGTAAGGAAGCAAAATTCATCCCATCAGAACAACCAAAAGAAAAAATAATCAAAAAAATGATAATAGTGTAAGGAGCCTGTTGGACAACCTTAAGCTTACCAATATTCACATCATGTGGTTGCCAGAAGGAGAAGAGAGAGAGCAAGAAATTGAAAACCTATTTGAAGAAATAATGACAGAAAACCCCTAACCTGATGAAGGAAATAGACATACAAGTCCAGAAAGAGCAGAGTCTCAAATAAGATGAACCCAAAAAGGCCAACATAAAGACACTTCATAATTAAAATGCAAAAGTTTAAAGACGAAGAAAAAATTTTAAAGCAGCAAGAGAAAAGCAGTTAGTTGCTTACAAGGGAGTACCCATACAACTGTCAAGTAATTTCTCAACAGAAACGTTGAGGCCAGAAGAGATTGGCAAGAAATATTCAAAATGATGAAAAGCAAGGACCTTCAGCCAACTCTACTCAGGAAAACTATCATTTAAAATGGAAAGACATATAAAGACCTTCCCGACAAGAAAAAACTAAAGGAGCTCATCACCACCAAACCAGTATTACATAAACTGTAATAGGAGGAGAAGGAGGAGGAGGAGGAAGAGGAGTAGGAGGAGGAGGAGGAGGAGGAGGAGCAGGAGGAGGAGGACAAAGAAGAAAATATAAAAATTAAAATGACAATACATACATATCTATCAATAATTGAACCTAAAAAAACACACAAATAAATAAGCAGAACAGAAACAGACTCATACATGCAGAGAACATTTTGACAATTGCCAGCTAGGAAAGGAGTTTGGAGGATGAGTGAAAAAGGTGAAGAGATTAAGAAGTATGAATTGGACCACCAAACCAGCAATGCAAGAAATGTTAAAGGGTCTGCTGTAAAAAGAAAAAAATAGGAAATGAAGAAGGAACACAGGGATAAAGAATAAAAATGGCGACAAACAAGTATCTATCAATAATAACTTTAAATGTCAATGGATTAAACGCCCCAATCAAAAGACATAGGGTAACTGAGTGGATAAGAAAACATGACCCATATATCTGCTTTCTACAGGAAACCCACCTCAGAAAAAAAGATGCACACAGACTGATGGTGAAGGGATGGAAAAAGGTTTTTCAAGTGAATGGAAATGAAAAAAAAAAGCTGGAGTAGTAATACTTATATCTAATAAATTAGATCTCAAAGTGAAGGACATAAAAAGAGATAAGGAAGGCCACTTCATAATACTAAAGGGAGCAATCCAACAAGAAGAAATAACTCTGGTAAACATATACACACCGGATATAGGAGCACCCAAATACATTAAAAAAACTTCTGGAGGATATCAAGGGAGAGATTGACAGCAATACAATCATAGGAAGGGACTCTAGTACCCCACTATCACCATTGGATAAATCCTCTAAATAAAAAAATCAGCAAAGAAACATCAATCCTAAATGACTCACTAGATCAGATGGAATTAATTGACATCCTCAGAACACTTCACCCAAAGCAACAGAATATACATTCTTCTCAAGTGCACATGGGTCGTTTTTAAAGATAGACCATAGATGGGGTCACAGGCAAAGTCTCTTCAAATTCAAGAAGACAGAAATCATATCAAGCATCTTCTCAGATCACAATGGCATAAAACTGGAAATCAACTACACTAAAAACAATCCAAAAAAATCAAACACATGGAGACTAAATAGCATGCTATTAAACAATGACTGGGTTACCACAGAGATCAAAGAAGAAATAAAAAATATCATGGCAACAAACGACAATAAAAATACAACAATCCAAAACCTATGGGACATAGTGAAAGCAGTCTTGAGAGGAAAGTTCGTAGTTCTACAAGCCTACTGCAAAAAAAAAACAAGAAACAATAATAATAAATTACCTAACCCTACAACTCAAAGATTTAGAAAGAGGGCAACAAGAAAAGCCCAGTGTAAGCAGAAGGAAGAAAATAATAAAATCAGAGCGGAGATAAATGACATAGAGACCAAAATAAACAATACAAAAGATCAAAAAAACCAAGAGCTGATTCTTTGAAAGGATAAACAAGATTGATGAACCTCTAGCCAAGCTCACCAAGAAGCAAAGAGAGAGGACCCAAATAAACAAAATCGGAAATGAAAGAGGAAAAATAACAACAGACCCCACAGAAATACAAAGAATTTTTTTTAAATACTATGAACAACTCTATTCCAACAAACTGGACAACCTAGAGGAAATGGACATATTCTTAGAAAAATACAACCTTCTAAAACTTAATCAGGAAGAATCTAAAAATCTCAATAGGCCAATAACTATGGAAGAAATTGAAGTAGTAATCAAAAAGCTTCCAGAAAACAAAAGCCCAGGACCAGAAGGCCTCACAGGGGAGTTTTACCAAACATTCAAGGAAGAATTAAAACCTATCCTTCTCAGACTATTCCAAAAAAT
>PVJC01050181.1:0-11895 GCA_004026665.1 Murina feae
ACTTTGTCTCTTATTATAGCTTTGTTTTTGTTGTTGTTAATCATCACCCGAGAATATGCTTTTCTACTGATTTTTAAAAAGAAAGGGAGAGAGAGAAACATTGATGTGAGAGAGAAACACATTGATTTGTTGTCTCCCACATACACCCTGACTGGGGCCAGGTACACGCCTTTGACCAGGAATCGGACCTATGACCCTGTGATGCAAAGGCCAACAGAAATACCAGCCAGGTATAGCTTTGGTTTTAAATTCTATTTTTTCAAGTATGAGTTTTACTACTCCAGCATTGTTTTCATTTCCATTTGAATGAAGTATCTTTTAATATCCGTTTACTTTTAGTCTGTGCATATATTTCATTTCGAGGTGGGTATCTTATAAGCAGCATATTTATTGGTCTTTTTTTCTTATCCATTCAGCTGCCCTATATATTTTTGTTGGTGTATTTAAACATTGCCATTTATTTTTTTATTTTTTAATCTTTATTGTTCATATTATTACAGTTGTTCCTCTTTTTCCCCCCATAGCTCCCCTCCTCCCAGTTCTTACCCCACCCTCTGTTCTTATGCGCCCCCCCCCGACTGTCCTCCTCCATAGGTGTACGATTATTGTTCAGTCTCTTTCCACACCCCAAAACCACTTTTTCCCTGAGAATTGTCAGTCCACTTTCTTTTTATGCCCCTCATTCTCTTCTATTCACCAGTTTATTCTGTTCATCAGGTTTTTTTTGTTCATTTGATTTTCAGGTTCACTTATTGATAGATAGGTATTTGTTGTTCATAATTTTTATCTTTACTTTTTCTTCTTCCTCTTCTCAAAGCATACCTTTCAGCATTTCATATAATACTGGTTGGGTGGTGATAAACTATTTTAGCTTTTTCTTGTCTTTGAAGCTCATTGTCTGACCTTCAATTCTAAACGATAGCTTTGCTGGGTAAAGTAATCTTGGTTATAGGTTCTTGCTATTCATCACTTTGAATATTTCTTGCCACTCCCTTCTGGCCTGCAAAGTTTCAGTTGAGAAATCAGCTGACAGTTGTATGGGTACCCCCTTGTAAGTAACTGACTGCTTTTCTCTTGCTGCTTTTAAGATTCTTTCTTTGTCTTTTGCCCTCGGCATTTTAATTATGATGTGTCTTGGTGTGGTCCTCCTTGGATTATTTTTTGTTTGTTTGGGGTTCTCTACGCTTCCTGGACTTGTAAGTTCATTTCTTTCACCAGGTAGAAAAAGTTTCTGTCATTATTTCTTTAAATAGGTTTTCAATATCTTGCTCTCTTCTTCTGGCACCCCTATAATTCCGATGTTGGTATGCTTGAAGTTGTCCCAGAGGCTCCTTACACTATCTTCATATTTTTGGATTCTTTTTTTTTTAATTTTTAAAAAATTTTTTTTATTGCTTAAAGTGTTACAACAAATGATAGATAAGTATTACAGCAAATGATAGATAGATCTCCAATTTTTTCCCCTTGTCCTTCCCCCATATTTTTGGATTCTTTTTGTTTTTCCAGTTGGGTGTTTTTTGCTTCTTCGTATTTCATATCTTTGACTTGATTTTTGCGATCATCTCATCTGCTTTTGGATCTCTGTATATTATTATTTATTTCAGTCAGTGTATGCTTAATTTCTAGCTGGTCCTTTTTCATATCCTCGAGGGTCTCACTAAATTTTTTGGCAGTCTCTAAAATATTCTTGAAAAACCTTATAACCGTGGTTTTGAACTCTATATCCAGTCATTTGCTTTCCTCCATTTCTGTCATTTGTGATATTTCTTTGTCTACACATTTTGGTTGCTTCCCTGCATTGATAGAGTGGCTTTCTATGCTGGGTGTCCTATAGGGTCCAGTGGCTCAGTCTCCTCAATTACCTGAGGTGGATACTCTTGGTGCACTGCTTTGTGGGCTTTTGCACAGTCTTGTTGTAGCTAAGCCTTAATTGTTGTTGGTATCACTGAGAGGAATTGACATCCAGGCCACTTGGCTATGAGAATCAGCTGTGTTTGTGGTGGGAGAACTTCTATGCTGGAGACACCCTTATGGGGCAAGACTTGCTCCAGTGGGGCTTTGGTGCCCACTGAGTCTGCCCCCTGATTGTGTCCCTTATGTATCTGAGGAGTTGTAGACTGGGTGGTCCCGCTTTGACCACTGGGTTCACTGTCTCTTGGAACTCTAAGGAGATACTATTTTAGCTTCTGCCTGGGGCTTCCCAGTCTTTTATATGCAAAATCCTCTGCATGTAGCTTGGGTTAGGCGGGGTCTCGGGGAATCTACAGGGCGGAGCAACCAGCTATGGCTGATCCTCAGCCCTTCCCTAAGAGGCATCAGGCCACAGTGACCCTTGGCACTGCCAAGAGAAAACCTCTCTGAAGATCCTCCCAGTGCCAGATGGTTCCAGACAATGCCAGACAGTCCAGCTCCTCCCTATATAAGTCTGAGTCCCCAGAAACTCGCCTGGAACTGGAGTTCAGAGCTGTTAGGAGCTTGTGTCTCCCTCTGGTACAAAATGCTGCCAGCCCTTTCCACGAGCCCCCTTTGCTGTGTGTGCCTCTGTACCTCTGCACTTTACTTCTACATCTCCTCTGAGTCTCAATCTTTTCCTAGTTGTAGAATTTCCACTCAGCCAGCCTTCCTGTGCATCTGGGTGGTGTTCGTTTTTTCTTTTCATTATAGTTTTGAAATGGTTGTGTGAGGCAGTAATTTCCGTGTTTCCTTATGCCGCCATCTTGGTTTCTCCTAAACCATTGCCATTTAAAGTGATTATTAATAAGTACATATTTATCACAATTTTATTTTTTTAACTATGTTCCTTTTTTCTTCTTCAAGAAGACCCTTTAAAATTTCTTGTAATACTGGTAACAAACTCCTTTAGCTTTTTCTTATCTGGAAAGCTGTTTGTTTCTCCTTTAATTTTAAATGCTAGCCTTGCTGGGTAAAGTAGTTTGGGTTGCAGGTACTTACTTTTTCATCACTTGGAATATTTCCTGACAGTCACTTCTGGCCTGAATTTTTCTGTTGATAAATCAGCTTTATGGAAGCACATTTGTAGGTAACTAACCATCTTTCTCTTGCTGCTTTTAAGATCCTTTTTCTTTAAATTTTGCCATTTTAATTATGATGTGTCTTGCTAAAAGCCTTTTTGGGCCCATCTTGTTTGTGGCTTTTTGCAGTTCCTGGAATTGTGTGTCTTTTTCCTTCATTAGTTAGGAAAGTTTTCAGTCATTATTTCTTCAAATAGAGTCTCAATCTCTTGTTCTCCCTCTTCTCTTTCTGATACCCCTGGATGCAGATATTGTTACACTTCATGTTTTCCCAAATGTCACTTAAACTATTCTCATTTTTTAAAATTATTTTTTGTTTTTTGCTACTCTCTTGGGAGATTTTCTGCTACTTTGTCTTTCAAATTGCTGCCTCAATCCCCCTTTCACACAATCTACTCTTTATTCCTTCTAGAGTATTCTTCATTTCTTGCTGGTTCTTTTTTATGGTTTCAATATCCTTTTTCATGTTGTTGTAGTTCTAAGTTCCTTGAGCATCCTTCTAATCATTTCTTTGAACTATGTATTTGATAAATGGCTTGCCTCCATTTTATGTACTGTATTTTCCGGCATATAAGACGACTTTTTAACCCAGGAAAATCTTCTCAAAAGTCAAGACAAAACTGCTGAAATGGTAGAGGGAGAAAGTAGAGGAGGTAGTTGGGTCACTTCTCTCACTAGCCTTCTTGTTATTTGAGAATATTTTTGAGATTTTCCTGGGTTAAAAAGTCATCTTATACGCCAGAAAAAACAGTAGCTCTTTTTCTGGAGATTTCTCTGGTTCTTTCACTTGGGACATGCTTCTTTGCCTCCCTATTATGGCTTTCTCTTTGTGTCTGTTTTTTATGTGTTTGGTAGATTTGCTGTGATTTCCAGTCTTGGTCAGGTGGGTTTATGTAGTAGGTGTACTGTAAGACCCAGTGATGCAGTTTCCTTTATTATCTGAGTTGGGTGCCCTAGGAATATCCCTTATGTGGATTATGTTTGTCCTCCTGTTGTAATTGAGTTTTGATTGCTATTGGCCCATTCATACTTGGGGTCAATAATTCAGGCTGGCTGACTATGAGGATTAATCTGGACCACAGTGTACATGCTGACCCCATAAAACATAATTTATCTCAGCAAGGTCTGTTGCCCGCTGATATTTTTCTTTGGATATGCCATTGGTGAAGCTAATAAATAGATCCTGCTCTAATGTTGTCTGAAACTGGCCACTGAGTGTGTTGTTTCTGGGGCCTCTTTTAAGGACTCTGGTGCAGGCCAATGTCTGTCTGTAACTGGCCCTGGGTAACCTGTTTGGTGCTACAAAGCAATCCACAGTTTATAACTGCCTCTCCTGGGCTTAGGTGTGTGTGGGAAGGACCACACTGTGCACCAAAGCTGGTCCAGGGGAAAGGTCAGTAAAAGTCCCTAGGCACCCTGAGGTCTATCAGCCACCAGCTGCCTGTTAGACTCAGTCACTAAAAGAGCCTCTGGGGGCGAATGGTATTCAGCAGATTGATTCAAGTTCTGAGACCATTCAGCTAACGTCCTGGAGTACACCGAGAATAGCTGCTTCCTTCTGGGTGGTCACAAACCTTTGTAGTGAGGTGGGGTCACAGGGAGTCATCAGGGTGAAGCCAACAGAATTTATCAGGCCCCCATAGACCAAGATTTGGCTGTGTGAAGAAAGGGCTCTGCACTGGTTGGCATAAAAAGTAAAAATATCCCCATCCTAGAGCCACACAACTCTGTCTGTCTAAGTTTCTACCTACGTTTGATCTCAGTAGAGTAAGGCCACCAGGAGTTGGGATGATGGTGCTAGAGAGAGGTGCCAGCAGGCTTGGGAGAAGGTGGGAGAAGTGGCCACTGCCTTAGAGCTACACAGGTCAGTCTGTCCCAGATTCTGCTCAGACCTGGGTAAGGTGGAGTCATGAAGAGGCAAGAGAATGGGGCCACTGGAGCCCATAGAGTGGGGACAGTGGATTCCATGAGAGGGAAGCACCAGTCAGGTTTTCAGGAAAGTGGGGGAAATGGCCCCACCCCTAAGCTACAAAACTCAGTCATTGAAACCCTCAGAGTCTGTCCAGACCCCTCTACACTCCAGCCCAGGCAACTGACTCCTCACCAGAGTACAAGCTCCACAGGATGGGGCAGCCAGGAGTTCAGAGCATGGGGTTTTGGGGAAGGTTGTAAACAAGCATTCTCAAGACACTTGGATCTTTATTAGCTGTCAAATTTGATCTAATATAAATTTTGAAATGAGCCTCATATATTTTAAACACATTTGTCACAAATTGATTATATAATTCATATAATCTATGAAGGTAAATGTCTTCCAATTACATTTTTTTACAATTGTAACACAAATTAAAATATTATAAATTCAAAAGGAAGCAGGTATATTGTGTGAATCTGTATTATAGTATGAATCTTACTATCATGTTGAAAAGAAGCTAAAGTAGAATGCTTCCATAAATTCTAGACAAGTAAATATTTAATAAAACACATAATTATAGAATTTTAAAATGCATGCTTCATTATTTTTACTTTCACATATTAATACACTATTAGACTTAATCAAATGCTATTTGTTTGCAATACTTAATGTTTAGCTTAAACTAAAATTCCCAGATAATTATATTATATTAAATGTGGCACACGGACTATTTAGCAACTTATTGATAAAAAAATATCAAAATTAAATGCTATACATTTTTCATTACCTCCTTTTCTAGGGTCTCACATACCTCAATATAAGGGATGACACAATTATGTGCAGAATTCTCTTAATCTTGCTGCTGCAAAAATAATTAAAAATCAAATTCCAGAGTTCTCAAGTTTATCACAGATTTCTTCTAGCATATAATATCAATTTAACCAATAAAAAGGCCTTTATGAATGTAATTCTTTTAAAAATTCTTCAGAAATTTCATAACAAAATGCTGTCTACTAATAACTAAAATTTTTACCTTTCTGCTTCATGATTTTTTTCTTTCAAATGTGGAATATATATGAATAAAACACTAAACTTTGGATGTTTAGTAACATTTCTCTTGCCTGTAAAGCACCAATCCCAACTTTATGGTAATATTAAACTTGGAGTCATCAACTAAAGCAGCATAACATGGAGACAGAAGGGATCTGTGTTCCACCTCTACCATTAACACATCATCTCACTTTTCAGAACTGTTTCCACAGCAATATAATTAGGGACTTCAGGGATGGGTAGGGAGTAAATGACACTCTTCTCCTGTAATATTCATCTCATAAAACAAAACACCCCCATTAATACAACAGCTAATTAGAGTCACATTTGGGGTTGCAAGTGCACTCTGGAGGTAAGGAATTTTGGTAAGATGTACTTCAAAGGAGAAATACACTAGCAACTGGGCTCCTTCCATTAACAAGAGGAGGAGCCTGTTTGATGGAGCCTCCAGTTATGCTTCATTTTACCCTAGGGCTGGAGACAAGGCAGCCATTGTGAAGCAATGCTGAAGCCTCCAGCAGGGGACTCAAGTTCCACTCCATGTGGTACTGATCCTAAGGCATGCTCATAGCTTGCTCCCAAGACTGAAGAATGGAGAGGGTAGATGCTGAACTGAACTATGACACTGCCAAAATTGGTCATGGGTTAATATTATCAGGCTAGCTCCCCACTCCTAATCTCTCTCTCTTCTATACTTTCACTGGTTTAGGAGCTGAGGCTGATGTGAATTCTCCCCTAAAGTTGTCATTCTCTTACTACAGGCCCCTTCTGATCTCACAAAGACTACCAGTTATCTGGGTAGCAAAGAAATGTTATAAAAAATCTGACTTTGCCTGACAACATGAACATACAAAACCATGCCTGAGTCACTGGGGCACAAAGGCATGGTTTGGGGAGCTTTAGCCTCTCCTATCTTTTTCAGTGCCTCCCAAAACTAACCCAAGTAAATATACATTGATTTTTTTTAAGTGTGTGGGTAAATACAGCTCCAAACACTGTGTGCAGAGTTTGCAGGGAAAAGATTGTGACTTAATTCTACAACCAGAGAAAGCACTGTTTGTATTAAGGAACAACAGACAGATATTCTCCAGCATGCCGAAACTCAAAGCACAGCATCCTTGTATCTTTTCTAAAAGCAGTTAATCCATAAGTGCTCATCACAAAACCATAAAAATCCTAGAACGCATATGTAGCAAAATCTTATGGGAATATTTTGCCAATATATCTCCTTAGGTGAGGAAAACAAAGGAAAAAAACAAACAAATGAGATTACATCAAACTAAAAGCTTCTGCACAACAAAAGAAACCATCAACAAAATGAAAAGGCAACCAACTGTATGGGAGAACAAATGATACATTCGATAAGGGGTTAATATCCAAAATATATAAAGAACTTATAAAACTCAACACCAAGAAGACAAACAATCTAATTAGAAAATGGGCAAAGGACCTGAATAGACACCTCTCCAAAGAGGACAGGCAGATGGCTAATAGACATATGAAAAGATGCTGAATGTCACTAATAATCAGAGATATGCAAAGTAAAATGACATGAGGTATCACCTCACACCTGCCAGAATAGCTACCACCAGTAAATCAACAAATGACAAGTGCTGGAGAGGATGTGGAGAAAAGGGAACTCTACTGCAATGTTGGTGGGGTGCAATCACAGTGGAGTTTCCTAAAAAAAATTAAAAAATAGAACTTCCATTTGACCCAGAAATCCCACTTCTGGGAATATATCTTAGGAATCCCAAAACACCAATAGGAAAGAATATATGCACCTTTATGTTCATAGCAGCATTGTTTACAATAGCCAAGATCTGGAAACAGCCCAAGTGCCCATCAGTTGATGAGTGGATAAAAAAATTGTGGCATATTTACACAATGAAATACTACATGGATGTAAAAAAGAAGGACCCCTTTTGGACCTGGAGATTATTATGCTAAGCAAAATAAGCCAATTAAAGAAAGACCAATACCAAATGATCTCACTTATATGTGAGATTTAATGAACAAAATAAACTGACAAACAAAATAGACTAGACACATGATACAGACTGGCAGATGTCAGAGGGGAGGTGGGTGTGGGGACAGGATGAAAGAAGTTGAAAAGAATAGCCAAAGAATATACATGCATTTCCATGAACATAGACAACAATACAGTGAGGGCCAGAGGAAGGGAGGGCAGGGTCTGGATAGAGGGAGGGAGGAGAAAGGGGGTATCTGTAATAATGTCAACAATAAAAATAATACATAATTTTTAAAAGTTCTGCCCCCACAAAAAAAGGAAAGAAATGCTCAAGTTAGCTGAGTAATGAATCAAAATGAAGAACCAGGAACAAGGAAGACACCTTATAGAGAAAATGTGCTAAATAAAATCATCAAAATGCTGAACTAAGTTTAAACAATCATTGTTAAATGTACCATGTGAACATGTAAACAAACAATTCTATAAGCAAAAATAAAACAAAATTCTTGTAACAGTATGGATTTAGTATGGAAAAGAGTGAGTTTTCTTACACAATCTAGGATTTAAGATTTGTAAATTGATAGAAGTAAAAGCATATTGCATTTCTTATCTTTCCCAGGTACAAGCTCAGTTTTAATCTGGATATTAATGGAGAAATAAAGGTTCAGCTGTTTTCTAAATATAGAAAATATATTAAAATTTCAGAAATATATAGAAAATATATTAATTTCATTAAAAATTGATAGGATAAAAGAAAATCACTTAATAGCAAAATACAGAAAAATTTAAAGAGAAAATAAAAAGAAAGTGTGTAATACAGAAAACAAAGTACAATGACAGCAACTAAAACTTAATAGACCAGAAATAATGACAAACACAAGCATATAACCTCATATTAAATATTGACAAATGCTCTCAGATAAGTTTAAAAATTAAATGTACTATATCCTATCTAATAAAAGAGTAATATGCAAATTAGTCAGCACTTCGTGACAAAGATGGTCCATAGCCACAAGATGGTGGCGCCCAGTCCACCTTAGCCCCGCAACTGAAGTAGCCAGGCCTGTTAGCCAGGCAGGTAGTGGGGGAGGCAGGGGGGGTGAGGGGCAGAGCCAGCAATCACAGGAACCTGGGAAGGGGCGGAGCTTGCATGGAGCTGGCAGGGAGCCAGCGATCCAGCTGTTTGAGGGTCTTCTCTCCAGGCCTGCAGCCCCTGGCAGAAACCTCTGTCCTGGGAAGGGGCAGAGCAGGCAATCACAAAAACCTGAAAAAGGGTGGAGCCGGTGATCACAAGGGTTTGAGGGTCTTCTACCCAGGCCTGCAGCCTCCAACAGAGACTGCAGGCCTGGGCAGAGGCAGAGCTGGTGATCACAGGGTATTGGGTGTCTTCTGCCCAGGCCTGCAGCCTCGGGCAGAGGCTACAGGCCTGGGTAGGGGTAGAGCTGGGATTGGAGGGGCAGGGGTGGAGCTAGTGATTAGAGTGAACTACAGAGGAAACACCTTTTCTTAACGCTCATTGGCTAAGCTCCCTGTATGCCACTGGTAATATTCTTAGTAACTTGGGTAATAAGAATACAAAAAAGTGATTTAGGGTTTTTCCACCACACTCCTGGAGAAAAAAAAATGAAGGTCCACTGCTGGAGGGCTAAGAAATGTCAAATCCTGCCCTAGCCAGTTTGGCTCAGTGCATAATGCCTCAGCCTGCTGACTGCAGGGTCTGGGTTCATTTTTGACCAAGGGCATGTACCTAGGTTGCAGGCTTCTCCCTGGCCAGGGCCCAGGTCAGGGCTCATGCAAGAGGCAATCAATCAAAGTGTTCTTCTCACTTTGATGTTTCTCTCTGTTTTTCCCTTCTCTTCCACATTCTCTAAAAATCAATGGAAACATATCCTCAGGTGAGGACAAAAAGAAAGAAAGAAAGAAATGTCATATCCTATGAAAGATACATCTTGAAAATGCCTAAAGAAAGCTGTCATTTTTTTCATGGTTAAGGGACTGGAGTCCATGTTGATGAAAACACCTTGGTGGCTGCAGTGACTGGCAGTGGCTGCAGCAGCAGAGTGATATGGCTGGTGGCTTCCCCTGATTAGGTTGTTCGCTTCCCACAAAGGGAGGCCAGACTGTGGCTTAGGCTCACTCCCCAAGGGGAGCAGGGAGTGGGCCTAAGCCGTCAGTAGGACACCCCCTGTGGGCTCCCAATATGTGAGAGGGGACAGGCTGAGTTGAGGAACCCCCCCCACCCCAGTGCATGAATTTCATGCACCAGGCCCCTAGTTCTGTTATAAGAGGCAAAAGTAAATAACATGACAGTTTGTAAATAGAGATGGACAAATACGTAAGCTGCACATGTTAAATCTCAGTCCATTAGAAGTTGTAATATGAATATCAAAATTGAAATCAAAGCAAAAATATTAACTATGACGGAGACTTATTTTATATTGATCCTATTGGACACTAACAAGGCCATGTTGAACATGGGTGGGATCTGTATTAAGGGCAGGTCCTGTCTTTCCCAATGGACACTTATTTTTCTGTACAACCTCTGAGGGAGGCATGTGGTCATTCAAAGTACTAAGGGCACTGGGATGATTCTTTGGTCTTCCTGCTCTCACCCTAGGGCTCTGGCTCTTCTCCCTAATCTATCCACACCACACAAGGCTACATATATTCCTACATTCTAGGTTGAAGATCAGGGTCAGGCTTTAGCTATGATTCCAATGTAAGTTAGCTCATTAGGATTTCCAGGTGAGGTTTAGAGAAGAAGCTCCAAAGTACCTAGGAGTGTCTTATGCCTGGCATGGTCCTCATGGATATATTTCCCTTTGGAACAAAGTGATAGCAACAAGGATAGGATTTGAGTATCTCTGGCCAAATACTATCTGTTCTTAAATATATATTTTGAAATAGTTTCTATTTTGCAAATAACACAAATATTTAAAGAATTTATATGAATATTCAAAGAAATTCATTCTATAATAAAATACAAAAACTTCAATGTACTCTAAAATATAAAAAGAATGCAGACTACATTTTCTGACTACTATGTATTAAAACCAGTGCACTGGGAGAATACTGATATATGAACTATTTCATTACATTTTGTCACTAAAGAAATTAAAAAGGTACCATAAATGACAACTTAGATTAAATGCAGACATTGCTTGAAAATACAAACTATTAACATTTACTCAATAAAAATCACACAGATAACCTGAATATTTTAAAAGACAACATGTCTTAAAGAAATCAAACTTGAGGCAGACGTATACAGTGCCTTGTCCCAGAGCAGATAGGGAAAGCAGCTGAAACGAGTAGCTTCCAGACCGAATTGGCAGTGGAGATCGAGCTGGGAGACAGCCTGCAGCTGGAGAAGACAGAAGACTCCTGATAGAGGTAAATTCAAGGCTTTGGGAAAGATATTTTACCAGACCTTAGCCCTGAGGATCGGAAAGGCTCCGCACGGCACTGGCGCTGGCACCCAGCCGCGTCTCCCGAGACCGGCGGCACAGGGGAAAGAGGGTCCGTGGAACTGCTGGTCGGCAGGGGATTCTCGATCCGGCTTCACAATCAGGAAAGGGCTGGGGCGTGCGGGCAGGAGAGAAGGTGCCCCCTCGAAGTGGATTTTACATCTGAGTCCACAGTAAAGACTGAAGTGTGCCAGCAGGAGAGGCACACGCGCGGCCGCGGCCCCTCCCGCCTCTGTGGTCGGAGTCTAACTGCACTGAGCCCCATGCATAAGGCATTGTGGATACAGACATTTGCCTGTGGCTGGAGTGTGGGAGAGGGTGCTGGGTTGTGGCATCTGGAGAGAGAGGGGGGTCCAGGAAAGGTGGCAGCGAGTTTGGTGCTGACTCATGCAGTTTGGTACTGACTCATGCCGGAACCTGGGACCTAGGCAGCCATTGTGCCCTGAGGAGACAAACCCT
>PVJC01050182.1:0-11896 GCA_004026665.1 Murina feae
AGTGGTGTCCGTGTGTTCTTTTCGAGGTTTTTCTGAAATAGTTGTTCACAGCTGCATTTACGGTGTCCACCCTATGCCGCCATCTTGTTTCTCTGTTGTATGTTTTTTTTAAACTTTTTTTTTGTAGAGGTGAAATTATAGACCTGGCATCTCACAAATTCCTTAAAAAACAAAAATCTCTTGATCTGAATCTAAGAATGAGGGGACCATAAATTGCTCTAGATGATATAACAGTAAGAAGGCACTTTAATAAAAATACTAGAGGCCCGGTGCACAAAAGTTTGTGCACTTGGGGGGTCCCTCAGCCCAGCCTTTGCCCTCTCACAGTCTGGGACCCCTTGGGGGATGTTCACCTGCTGGCTTAGGCCCACTCCCCGGGGGGATTGGGCCTAGGCTGGAAGTCAGACATCCCTCTGGCAGCCCGGGAGCCCTTGGGGGATGTCCACTTGCCAGCAGGGAGCAGGCCTAAGCTGCAATCGGACATCCTTAGTTCTGCTGAAGAGGCGAGAGAGACTCCCACCACTACCGCTGTACTGGCAACTGTCAGCTTGGCTTGTGGCTGAGCAGAGCTCCCCCTGTGGGAGTGCACTGACCACCAGGGGGCAGCTCCTGCATTGATTGTCTGCCCCCTGGTAGTGTGTGTCATAGTGACCAGTCATTCTCAGTCATTCTGCTGTTAGGGTCAATTTGCCTATTACCCTTTTATTATATAGGATAGGGTGGAGAACTGAAAAAAGCACAGTGAAGCAATGAAAAGTTACTCATGATGTTTGATGTTATCAATCAAAGGTAACCACTGTCAGCACTGATCTTTTTTCTGCTTCTTACCCACCTCCATATATGACTCTGTTACAGGCAAAATTTTGCATCCTTGTCTTTGCTACATTATATTACAAATATTTCTCCTAATCATTTAACAGTCCTTCACAATCATTTTAATGAGTTCCTAAAAAAACCAGTGTATAGATATTTTGTTATCATTGGACATTTAGGAGGTTTTCAATTTTCTTTATTATAAATAATAAAGTGACACAAATCTCTAGTTCCTTAGAAAAAATACCTAGAAGTAAAAGTACTAAATTACAGGATAAGCACTTTAAAAAAGCAAGATATATGTTGTTGAATTGCTTTCCAGATATAGTGCTCTAATCATCAGCTATGTATAAAAATGACCTTCCTGCAGACCCTAAGACCGAGGAGATTATCATTATAAAAATGGTTTTCTAATTTTATAAGATAACATATTCCTTTGATTAATAATTAGTGAATGATTTTTCATCATTATTAAAAAATATGTATTCTGTGAAATATCTGTGTGGCATAGTTTTTTGTTTTTTTTTGTTTTTTGTTTTTTTAACTGGTTTTCTGTTGTTTGTGGGATTGCAGAATGTAGCATTGAGGATTTCGGCAGTGAGCATTTTCGCTGTGAAGATGGGCATTGCATTCCTGCTTCCTGGAAGTGTGACGGGATCAAAGACTGTTTGGATGACTCTGATGAAATTGGTTGCCGTAAGTGAGGCATGGGTAGTCTAAGCTCTGTTTTGAGAAACCCAAGTCCTTCATGGTGATTTCAGCTGTAACAAAAAGGTTGTCTTTAGTGATAGATACAGGACTTGGTTCAAGTCTGCTGAGATCTGTGTGGTTGAATAGAAAACTGATGGTATTAATAATTGTTTCACTCCCCTTTGAAGAAGGGCTCAATTCACATCAGTTTCTATTTTACTTTTTATCATGTGACCTTTATGGAAACCAATTTGGAAGTGATTTTCTGAAGCCAGTATGTGACTATTTCAGATTATTCACTCTGAAAATTTTGTGTACCACTAAGAACAAACAAAAAACAATGCTACCTGAACTATAGTGATTTATAACTCCAGGAGTCTGTTTTACTATAAAGGACATAGTATGTGTGTGAATTATTATAAAGAGATCACGGAAGTGGCTACTGTGATTTTATGTTTTAGAAAATTTATTTAAAAACATGATAATATTGTAAACCCCCAAATTGACAGGTGATAAAATCACTTACTAGTACACATATATTTCTTCCCTTAGTTCTCAGCAATATTCTGAGGTAAGTTTCATATTAGAAAACTGACGCTTAGAGAAGTAAGCCATTTATTAAAGGTTCCCCAGTTGGTGCACTAATCCAACCCTTATATCCATTTCTTTTCCAAATTGCCACAGGCAATCAATCACATCCTGCAATTTCATTCATTCTGATAGGTGCACAGACAAGGGTTATCATCCAAAAACTAGGAAAGTGGGTGAAAAAGTAATTTTGTTTTGAAATGTTGACCATACTATGGCACAACCGAACAGTCAAACTTCGGGGTAATGTTTGGATGACAGTGCATTTGAAAATGGGTGGAAGAGTAGGAAGTGCTTTTCAAACTTTCATGCACAAATGGATTAAAGTACAGATTTGGATTCCGTATGATTGAGGTGGGAGCAGAGATTCTGTATTTCTTACAAACCCCCAGGTTATGCTGATGCTGCTCGTCTGTCAACCACACTTTGAGTAAGAAAGTAGTTCTATTTGTAGAGACATGATCATGTGCTATTTGTTTTGCTTCTTCTGGGCTTACTGAGTTCATTTTATGTTAAACCCAAAGAACAATAAGAGTGTATTATGAGATAAAGGAATAAATGAACAGTTATACCAACAACTCTCCAGAGGTTGTTGTTATAATTTTGTGATGATAACAATACCAATGACAATAGTGATAGCAACAAACATGGTGCTTTCACATACATTATTTAACTTGGCTTTCAGTAGCAAACCATGAGATAGATAAGTATAGCTTTCATTTTAGCTGCATACATTGTGGCTCATAGAACCTGCCAAAGATACTAAAGCAAGTAAATCGTAAAAATAATAGTTATGTGACTGTGTCTTTTTATCCAAATTTTAAGAGTTTTCCAATTCATCATGTTGCTTTATTATTATTATAGTTATTATAAAACATTTCAGATAATTTAATAATAATTCATGGCTAGCTTTTACTTAAATTAAGATTTTGTTTAATATTTTTTTGTCATGCCTTTGTTGTATGTATGTGTGTTTGGCTGTTCTATTCTCTGTGTATTTGTATTGCTTTGGATCATCGGTTTGCTGTGATTGCTGAGATTGATAGTAAACTCTGACTGGAGTTCACACACTCTGGTGTAGGGTTGTTTACTATTTGCCATCAAATATATTGAGCAGGAGTTGATATATAGGCTTTTGAAATAAGCATTGCTTGTTGGTATAATAGGGTGGTTGTTTGACATAATGAGTCTTTTTCTGGTTTGTTTTAGCTCCTCCTACTTGCCAGACAGGCTATTTCCAGTGTCAGAATAAAGAGTCATGCATCCCTAGCTCCTGGGTGTGTGATAATGAGCAGGACTGTGAGGATGGCTCAGATGAACAGCAGCATTGCCGTAAGTGTTGATGGAGGAATCTTGTTTTGGTCCTTTGGACACCTAAAACCTAACCTAATACAAATACGAAACATAATGGGGCGATTCTTTGTAAATGCTGAGTTGAGCCTTACACAACAATGCAACCTATGCCAGCATTCTCGCTTAGATTGGATAATATTGAAAGTGTGAATGTGCTGAAGAATTATAAATATACTCTGGCAATTTGGAAATGGCTAGATAGGCTCCTAGTCTTTAATTTGGATGATGTTACACTCAAGAAAGAAATGAAGCATTTATTGGTATCTATGGGTGTGGTATTCATTTGTGTGGTTGGCATTTGCACGGTCCTTTTGATCCAGCAGCACACTCTGCTTTCAAACCTTCCACCTCCTCTGCCCCAATATTGAACTCTCTTAATTTCAATTGAGTGGAGCAAGTATGTAGGTCTGTTGGAGGCATTATTGGTGGCTGTTCCAGTGACTGCTGCCAAAGCCACTGTGGAATGAGCTACCATTCAAAGAAAGTAATAGCAGTTATTAGTAACTGCTGTATTTCTGGACATTGAAAGGGTTCAGGGCAGTGCTTGTGTAGTTCACTTGGGCATACCACACAGAGTCCTGACCTTTGGCTTCTGTGCTTGCTGCCTGAATGCTCATTTCTATATGCCCCTTCCTTTCGTTTGGCTTAGCTAACTGCTGCTTCTCCTAACCAGGAAAGGTGTTCCTCCTCAAGGAAGCTGTCCCCGTTCACATCCCATCCCAGAGTGAATTAGGCACCCCTCTCTTATTCTTTTGTAATTCTTTGTGTACCTATAATCCACATTCATCATTGTTTTCTAATTATTTTTTAAAGTTTCCCCCAGGAAGCTATGAGCTCCTTGAGGTTAGGGAGTGTGCCTTAATCATCTTGATGTTCCCATTGTTGGTGCCCTTTTTGACATATAATAGGCCCTCAGTAGATGCTTGTGTAGTGGCGACTAGGTGAATCCCAGCACTAGATTGGTTGATGAAACTACATAATTTTAATTCATCATTTCCATACATTTGAATGAACTTTTAATTGCTCCCTTTGAAATCTTAAGCACCAAATATAGACTGATTTGGGCTTCAATTTAATTAAGAAGAAAGCCAAGATAATTAAAATAATATTGGCACTATGTTTTTTTAGAAAGAATATGTATTTTTAATATATATTTATTGATTTCAGAGAAAGGAAGGGAAAATAGGAGAGAGCTAGAAACATTGACAATGAGAGAGAATCATTGATTGGCTGCCTTCTGAGAATCAAGCCAACAACCCAGGCATGTGCCCTGAGGGGAATCAAACCATGACCTCTTGTTTCCAAGGTTGATGCTCAACCACTTAGCGGCACCAGCCGGGCTGCACTAGATTTCATTTTTTTATATTTTATTAGATTACCCATCACTGCCCAGGCTTGTGTGTCTCACTTGGTTGGGCATCATCAGGTGCACCAACAGGTTGCTGGTTTAATTCCTGGTCAAGGCACATGCCTGAGTTGTGGGCTCCATTCTCAGTAGGGGGCATGCAGGAGGCAGCTAGCTGACTGATGTTCTCCTCTCACATTGATGTTTCTCTCTTCTCCCTTCCTCTCCCTTTAAAAAAAATCAATAAACTATTCTTAGGAAAAAAAAAAGACTACCCATCACTTGCTTTTTCAGGAAAAAAAGAAAGCTCTTTAATTTTATGTGGAAATTGGCAATATATACTTAAATAAATTATATGGAAAATTAATAAATACTACCACTCAGGAAATATTAAGCTTTTCAATCTTATTCTCATGAAATTATGGGCAGAATTCAGACATTTAAATGACTTCTAGAAAATTTGATCTATTTATACCTTTATTAATAGAAGTAAAATTTAACCTATAGATAGATATAAGGTACTAGGAGAAGATATGAAAGCATACTGCCAAAGTGTCAGAAATAGGCAGACTGGAAAAATTTTGTTTGCTATTTGAGACTTCATGACATATTTGTAATGAAACTATTTTATTAAACAGAAAGAAGGAACAAGAGAGGATTGATTAAGGATAGTAATTTTTGCTAAGTTTTTTTTTACATAATATTTATCACATGATAATCTTTATGTGTTTGAATTTTTAAGTACTCACTCTAAAGCTGTCATTGTTCATTTATTTTTAGAAAGCTTTTTTTTGGGTATGTTTTGATGGCATATGCCTTAACAGACATATAATTTTATTGAAAACCAAATTTTGATAAACTAAAGTGTCTTTTCAATAATACAGAATAGGAAATTAAAAATCCTAGGGGACATTTATTCTTCCATTTCATTATATTATTATTATTATGTTTTTTGAAGATCACATCATTCCCCTAATGATTTTCTTTTTATGTGGAAATTTAAAAAATCTTATGATATTTCCTGAGACTTGCAGAATAGCTTTCACATGATACTTGAGGCATTTAATACATGGATTTATCTGAAGGCAAGTTTGATAAAATGATGTCCTACTTTTGCCTACTCTAATAATCATAGGATAAAATATAAACTAGCTTGAATTATTTTCCTTTTCTATAAAACTGACACATGTTCTATGTGGAATCTAATGAACAACATAAACTAACAAACAAAAATAGATACAGAGACAAAGAAGCATTGAATAGATTATCAAACCCCAGAGGGAAGGCAGAGGAGGGTGGGCAGGTGGGAAGAGATCAACCAATGAACTTGTATGCATATATGCATAACTCATGGACATAGACAATAGGTGGTGGAGATTTGGGGAGAGGAAAGGGGCAGGTAGGACAGGTCAATGGGGGACAAAGGGGACATATGTAATACTTTCAACAATAAAAACAAAAGTGAAAAAACTTCTGACACGTGCAATACAAAAACTTATGTAATATAGAAAACTCAATAAAATCACCATATTCCTACCCTTCACAAATATTCACTTTTAAGCATTTGGCATATTTCCTTCTGGTTTAAATAAGATTTCAATGAGGGGAACCTTACCAATCTTTGATTAATACCTATAACTGTAAAATTTGTTCTTTTTTAAAAAAATATTTTTATCAACTTGAGAGAGAAGAAGGGAGAGGGAGAGAGAGATAGAAACAACAGTGATGAGAGAAAATCATAGATTGGCTGCCTCCTGTATGCCCCCTGCTAGGGATCAAGCCCCAAACCTGGGCCTGAGCCCTGACCAGGAATTGAACTATGACCTCCTGGTTCACGGGTCAACATTCAACCACTGAGCCATACTGGCTGGGCCAAAATACTTATTCTTTTTCTTTATCATACAGCTCATTAATCTACTAGTATATTGTGTTCTCAATACATGTTGATAAAATAACTATCTACATTAACATGCTTGAGAGTTGATATGATTCTATGGACATTTTGATAGTATCCTGATAATAATACCTTTGCTTTTGTATTATAAGTTCCCTTCCTTGGGTTAGCTGGGTGCATGAATTACCTTGTGACCTTGTGAATTTTATGTTCAGTGTATGCTCTACTTGACTTTGTTTTAGAAAATGTCAGTGGATTGGTCTGTGTTTGGCAGTAATTATAAAGTAACATTTTTTTCCCATCACAGCTGGGAGTACATGCTCAAGTCATCAGATGACATGCTCCAATGGTGAATGTATTCCAAAAGAATACATGTGTGACCACGTCAGAGACTGCTCAGATGGAACTGATGAGAAAGACTGCCGTGAGTCCCTTTCAGTCTTCTCACTGTATTTAGTTTCACATTTGTCCCTTTGGCATTTTAAGCAACTTGTTAGATTTGTTGATGGACAGAAATGCCTACAATATGCCTCTTGTTATTGAAATCTCTTGGCAGATTCTTTTGTGGATTAGAGGTGATGCTCTGATAGAAGTCTTTTTATGAAAAACTTCTGAGTGTGTCCTGCCTTAGTACATAAATTTTCTGTATTTTTTAAATTAAGAAACTTGCAACATTAACATATAATCCTGAAAGGTCATTGAGTACATTGAGTACAAAGGCCAGTTTGGTCAATTATAACTTTTATTACATTACTATGGTAAATTTGTAGGTCATATATCTCATTAGTTATTAGTTTTGTGCTCTTATGGGACTTTTTTTTTTCCCCAGATTGCTTTTTGACAAGTGTTATATTTGGCTTTCCCTAGAATGATAGTATACTATATCAGTTTGTAACTGATCATAACAAGATCAGGCATATAAATCGCAGAATTCTGTGTATAATATTTAAATATTATAATAACCAAAATAAGAGAGTGCAATCATGGTGCATAGGCACTACTTACAAACCAAGAGTAATCTGCCTCTCTTGAGGTTTATATAGAACTAGAGGCCTGGTACATGAAATTTGTGCATTAGCAGGGTCCCTCAATCCGGCCTGCACCCTCTTCCAGTCCGGGAGCCCTCAGGGGATGGGATGTATGACTGTCATCTTAGGTCTGCTCCCTGCAGTAGGACATCCTTAGCACTGCCGTGATGGTGGGAAAGACTCCCACCACCGCTGCTGCCCTTGCCAGCCATGAACTTGGTTCAGGGTTTCTGGCTGAGTGGCACTTCCCCTGTGGGAGCACACTGACCACCAGGGGGTAGCTCCTGCATTGAGCATCTGCCCCATGGTGGTCAGTGCACATCATAGAGACTGGTTGTTCCACCGTTTCTTCTATGTGCATATTAGCCTTTTATTATATAGGATTGTTAGAACACAGGAATATAGGAATTTTTCTACTGTGTCAGTCCTATGTTTCATCAAACTCAGTCGAAAAGCTCTTAGAAGTCTATCATGTGTGAATTTATCCAGAACTTTCTTTTTATACATTTTCTCTTGACACTTTTTATACATTTCTCCTTTTGGTATATTGCTATTTAGAAGTTTACCATGTGCCTTCACTTTTTTTTTCATACTAAGGTACTTTCTTTTGCTCTTAAATTTATGTTTCAAGCTTCAAAGAGTTATTCTAAAGTCAATATTCAAATCATCGATAGACAAATTTTATGTACATTAGAAACCTTGATCATAAACTTCTTAGTTATCACGGCTCCATCTAAAGATATAAATTTTAGCCTATTTTCATGGGACATCATCTCTATTGTTTGAGAATTTTGACAGAAAAAATAGTTATATATATGAAAAGGAGAGGCCTGGACCCAAACAGGCTCAGATTCATGCTGCCGAACACATCATATCACCCTACATTTTAAAAAACAACACCTCTCCTCCAGTGCTTTGCATGTCATTTTTCTTTGAGAGGAGTCTGTGCTGTTTGTCTTTGCATCTCCATTTCTTAGCTGAGTTCTTGGCACATTTCTTTTCGGGTATATTTTCTAATTAAGTGTTCTTTTTTGAAAGAGATTATGTTGCCCTCCTTTGGGTCTCCCTTCCTTTTAGACATTTTGCAGAGATTTTAGACTTTGCTCTGGTAATTTTAGAGATGATAGGGTGTTTCTGGATGTCATAAAAGAGCAAGTCTACGAGTCAAGGACTTGTTGTTAAGCCAACAATAGGTCCTTTATTGAGGCAAGTGAAGAAAATATTTGGTTAATAGTAATGGTAAGTCATATAAAGTCACGTACCATTTAATGGTGAGGATATGTTCTGAGAAATATGTTGTTAGGTGATTTCATTGTGTAAACATAGTAGAATGTACTTGTACAAACCCAACGGGTACAGCCTGCTATGCATTTAGACTGTGTGATCCAGCCTGTTGCTCTTAGGCTACAATCCCATACAGCACGTTGCAGTGCAAGCAACACAAGATTAATTCACGCACAAAAGAGACACAAGGTGTGTGAGGCAGCTGCTTGTGTAACATAACATTCTGTTTACTTTTAGCAAAATCTTTTTAAAGTACCAAGAGTACACTCTAAGATAATGATAGCAAAGTACTAGTAGAGTACAGAAAATACCGTACATAAGCCATTAACATAGTAATTTATTATCATTATCAAGAATTAAGGACTGTCCACAATTGTACATTCTATACCTTTCTATTACTGGCAGTGCAGTAGGTTTGTTTACACCAGCATTACCACAAACACATGAGTAATGCATTGCACTGTAACTTTAGGATGGCTACCATGTCACTAGGCGATAGACATTTTTCAGCTCCATCATAATCTCATGAGACCTGTCTTGTATGCGGTCTGTCATTGACCACAACGTCATTCTATAGCACACGACTATATTATATTTTGTAGTATTTTGTAAACTTCATAACATTACATAAATTCCAATTATTATTAGGGTTCTCAATGAAGACAACACAGCAGGTATTATGCCTCTTATGAATAAAGAAACCAAAACTTCGAAGTGTAGCATGTCCTGTTCAAGGTAGCACGATGTGTGGCAGAGCTAGTGCTCCACCCACCTTCTGGTTCCAAGTCTGGTGATTATTCTTCATGACGGACCTTTTTCACAGAAGGAGGAAGTTCTACCTCGTGCAAGTTTAAGAGAGAACCAGAGGCTTGTGCCATCAGCCCACAGTCCGTGTCTTTATTCCTTATTTACAAGTGGATAAAAATGAGTGCTTTATTGCAAATGCAATGGGAAAGAAGGAAATGCTACTTCAGGGAAAAGAAAAGTCTGTTGAAACAGATTATTTGGATTTATTCCATGTGAATAATCTGCATCCAAGTCTAAAGTCATCAGTACCACGGCCTGATGACTTTGTCAATGGAACTTCCGGCAAAAAGCTGGCAGGGTACAATGTGCAGGCAGCTGTTAGAGAAAGGAATGAAGGAAAGGAAGTGAGTTGTATAAAATATCTGCATAGGAGTTTTTAATCAAGGTTTTGTTTGTATTTTTTTTTTTTTTTTAAGTACAAGTAACTGGTAAAAGGAGGATTTGTTAAGGAAAGAGAACCAGATTTATAGCTCATCATTTCTGGAATTATACAAGTCATGAACCCTTCAGGGTTCATGGCCCTAAAATGAACCTCACACATATAATGGGGTTTTACAATGAGGAACTATTTTCTATTCCTCCCTATATTGTTTAGTGTTAGTGATGGAGGAGTGTGAAAAAAATATAACCAGTCAGAGAAAATTAAAAAAAGAATCTTCACACTTCCTGGTTAGTGGCCACAGCTAGGTTTGAACAGGAAGGAAATGAATGGCCTAGAAAGTCTTTAGAAAGTGCCAGTATAGGGGCAGGATTGACTCCTTTTGTTTTCCCTCTTGGAGCTCTTGTGTGAAGTGGGAAAGGGAATTGCTGCTCACCAAGCACCCATTACCGTCTTATTCAATTTTTACACCATGACTACAAGCCAGATGTGATGGCCATCTCCATTTTACAGAGATTGTGAAGATTGTCAAGAAGCAAGGGTAGAGAAGGCGGGACTTTAATGTTAGCCTAAGCCCCAGGGCTCTCAGAATATTTTTCTTTAGTAATGGAAGCTTACAAACTATTTTTGTCTGAAGGTTACTTAGCTCGTTTATTATTTAAAAAGTTATTGTTTAAAGCTTATGAAAGATTTTTAACATAATCAAAAGCAGGATGAGTTACATAATGAACCTCTTTGTACTCATCGTTATTATATTAATTATCAGCTCATGGCTAATTTTGTCATACCTGTAGCTCTTCTTTTCCCCTTTATTTTGAAGCAATATTTATCTCCAAAATATAAGGAGTAAAACACAGCCACAATATCACGATCTCACCTAAAAGTTAACAGCTGTTCTTTAAAATAATCAGTTAACCAGTTAATGCTTAAAATTTTGCAATGATTTTGTTATTATAGTGCAGTTGTTTAAATCCGAATCCAAATAAAATCTATCTGTTGCAGTTAGTTGCTGTCTTAAAATTTTTAAGTTTCCCTTCCATTTTTGTTTTTTACTCCTTGCAATTTATTTGTTAATGAAACCAAGTCAGTTGTCCTGTAGTTTCCCACAGTCTGGGTTTTGTTTATTGTATCACTTGATATCATTTAACATGCTCTTCTGTCCTTTGTATTTTTTGGAAGTTGGTAGCTAGATCTGGAGCAAGGGTTCTTGGCCTTGGCACTAATGACATGTGGGGCCAGATAATTCTTTATTGTGAGGAGCTGTCTAGTGCATTATAGAAAGTCTAACAGTATCTCTGACTTCTACAGTAGAAGCCAGCATTAACCCCCAAACCAAAAATCTTGTGACCACCCAAAATGTCTCCAGACAATGCCAGATGTCCTCCCTTTCCTTGCTCTAGGTCAGAACAATGCTAGTGTAGAGGCTTACACAGATGATGCAAGGGTTTCTTTTCGTGTGTGTGTGTGTGTGGTGTGTGTGTGTTTGCAATATCTACTCTATAAAAGCGAAATATTAAAATTAACCGTTTCTCCAAGACAGGGTAAGCCACGCCCACCAGCCAATCAGAGCGGCTGTATGCAAATTAGCCCAGCCAACATGGCGGCCGCCACTCACGGACCTGAGTAAACAGCCCTTTCCATTGCGGCAGGAGCGAAAGTGAAGCTGCGCCTGCTCAGCTCAGCTCCGATTAAACTGCCTCTAGCAAAACACAGCT
>PVJC01050183.1:0-11898 GCA_004026665.1 Murina feae
CTTCCTGATTTAGCTTTGAAAGATTACATCTTTATAGGAATGTATCCCTTTCTCCCAGGTTGACCAATTTGTTGACATATAGTTGTTGATGGTATTTTCTTATAGTTCTTTGTATTCCTGTGGTCTCAGCAGTCACTTCTTTTTTATTTCTTATTTTATTTATTTGGGCTTTCTCTATTTTTCAATTAGTCTTGCTAAATATTTGTTTATTTAGACTCTATTTCATGTATTTCAGTTCTGATCTTTATTTCTCTCCAACTTATTTTGGGCTTTGTTTGGTCTTTTTTTCCTTTAGGTTGGAGGTTAGATTGTTTATTTGAGATTTTTCTTGTTCTTGTGGTAGGGCCATATTGCTATAAATTTCCCTTAGAACTGCTTTGGCCATTTTCCTAGATTTTCAGGCATAGTGTGTGTGTGTGTGTGTTTATTTGACCTAAGTATGTTTTGATTTTTGTTTTCTTTTGCTTGATCTCATTGTTAATCTATTCATTGCATCTTATTTAGTTTCCATCTGATTGTATATTTTCAGTTTTCTCTTTGTAATTGATTTCTGGTTTTATATCATATGATTGAGAGGATGCTTGATATTATTTCAAACTTCCTAAATGTATTAATCTTTGCTTTGAGTCCCAATATGTGGTCTCTCTTTTTTAAAAAAAGTTCCATATGCACTGGAAAAAAAGCATATATTCTGCTGCTTTGGGTAAATGTCCTAAAAGTATCTATTAAGTTCATCTTGTCTAATATTTCACTGAAGGCTATTATTTCCTTGTTAATTTTCTGTCTGGATGATTTATTCATTGATGTCAAGGAGGTGATAAAGTCCCCTACCATGACTTTGTTACCATTAATCTCTCTCTTTATGTTCATCAACATTTGCTTTGCATATGTAGTTGCTCCTAGTTGGTGTGTATATGCCCTCATGTTGGATTGATTCCTTTATCATTATTAAATGCCCTTCTTTTTCTTTTGTTATAGCTCTTGTTTTATTTTTTTCTAATTTAAATTCTTTATTGTTTAAAGTAATACATAAGTCTCCTTTTCCTCCATTGACCTCTCCCTGGCCTCCCCCACCCCATTCCCCAGTAAATGCCCTCAGCCCGCCCATCTGTGTCCATTAGTTATGCTCATATGCATACATACAAGTCTTTTGGTTCATCTCTTACTTACCCCTTCATCCCCTCTCCTTCCTTCATAGGTTGGACAGTCTGTTCGATGCTTCTATGACTCTGGTTCTATTTTTTTTCATCCGTTTATGTTGTTCATTATATTCCATAAATGAGTGAGATCATGTGGTATTTATCTTTCTCTAACTGGTTTATTTCACTTAGCACATGCTCTCTAGTTCCATCCATGCTGTAGCAAATGGTAAGAATTCCTTCCTTTTTTACAGCAACTTGGTATTCCATTGCATAGATGTACCACAGTTTTTTAATCCACTCATCTACTGATTAGGCTGCTTCCAAATCTTAGCTATGGTAAATTGTGCTGCTATGAACATAGGGATGCGTATGTCCTTTCTGATTGGTGTTTCTGGTTTCTTGGGAGATATTCCTAGAATCTTTAATTTTTAACTTTTTGAGGAAACTCCGTACCATTCTCCACAGTGGCTGCACCAGTCTTCATTCTCACCAGCAGTGCACGAGGCTTCCTTTTTCTCCGCATCCTCTCCAGCACTTGTCATTTGTTGATTTGTTGATGATAGCCACTCTGGCAGGTGTGAGATGGTACCTCATTATTGTTTTGATTTGCATCTCTTGGATGATTAGTGACTTTGAGCATGTTTTCATATGTCTCTAGGCCTTCTGTATGTGTTTTTTTTTAAGTGTCTATTTAGGTCTTTTGCCCATTTTTATTGGATTGTTTATCTTCTTTTTGTTAAGTTGTATGAGTTACCTATAAATTTTGGATATTAAGCCCTTATCGAAGATAACATTGGCAAATATGTTCTTCCATGCAGTGAGCTTTCCTGTTGTTTTATTGGTTTCTTTTGCTGTGCAGAAGCTTTTTATTTTGATGTAGCCCCATTGTTTACTTTCTCCATGGTTTCCATTGCCCTAGGAACTGTGTCCGTCAAGGTATTGCCAGGACATATGTCTCTTATTTTCTGCCTATGGCTTCTTCTAGGATTTTTATGTTTTTCTGCTTTCATTTAAGTCCTTTGTCCATTTTGAGTTTATTTTTGTGTATGGTGTAAGTTGGTGGTCTAATTTCAATTTTTTTTTTATGTATCTGTCCAATTTTCCCAGCACCATTTATTGAAGAGACTGTCTTGACTCCATTGTATGCTCTTGCCTCCTTTGTCAAATATTAATTAAGCATAATGGCTTGGGTCAATCTCTGGGTTCTCTGTTCTGCTCCATTTGTCTATATGTCTGTTCTTGTGCCAGTACCAGGCAGTTTTGCGAACTGTGGCTTTGTGGTATAGCTTGATATCTGGTATTGTGATTCCCTCCAACTTTGTTATTTCTCAAGATGGCTGCAGCTACTTAGGGTCTTTTTTATTCCAGATGAATTTTTGGAAAGTTTGTTCTAGGTCTTTGAAGTATGCCATTGGTATTTTAATGGGGATCACATTATAACCCTTGTTTTAAATTTTATTTTATCTAATATAAGGCTAACCCAGCTTTTTTTGATGTTTGCATTTTGTTGAATTTTTTTTCATCCTTTACTTTTAGTCCATGTATGTCTTTCTATCTGAGGTGGATTTCATATAAGCAGCATATGCATAGGTCTTGGTTTTTATCCATTCAGTAACTTTCTGTCTTTTGATTGAAAAATTGAATCAATTTCCCTTTAAAGTAATTACTAATAGTTACATTGTTATCGCTATTTTATTAATTGTCTTCTGATTGTTTTTATAGTTCTATTCTGTTTCTTATTCTTTTCCATGTTGATAACTTTCTATAGTGTTGTGTTTGGTTTCTTTTCTCTTTATTTCTTTTATATCTTTTATAGATTTTTGGTTTGTGGGTACCATGTGCTTTCTACATACTGACCTGCTTATAGCAGTCTTTGTAAATTGATGGTTGCTTAAGTTCAAACACAACCTAAAATCGCTACCAGTTTTACTCATTATATCCATCTTTATGTTTTCATCATTATTTATTGCTCCTTTTCTGTGTGTGTGTGTTTTTGTGTGTCCCTTAATTTAGTGTTGAAATTTCACATGATCTTCCTTTTAACTTTTGTACTATCTTTATAGAAGGTTTATCCACTTTTTTTATGTGCTTGCCTTTGTTAGGTTTTTTCTTTTCTATATTTTCATATTCATATTTTTTATATTTTATACTTAATGAAGTCAACTTAGCATTTCCTATAACAGGGGTTTAGTGGTGATAAACACTTTTATGATTCTTTCCCAGAGAAAAAATTTCATTCTTTTTTAAACTTATCCTCACTGAGGATATGTTTGTTGGTTTTAGAGAGGGGGGGGGGAGGAATGGAGAGAGAAAGAGAAAGAAAGAGAGGCATGGATTGGCTGCCTCCCATATGCAACCTGACCAGGGATCAAACCTGTAACATGTAGGTGCACAGGATGACACACCAACCAACTGAGCCACCTGGCCAGGGCACATATCATTTCATTTTTATCAAATTTCCTAGGGTGACATTGGTTAATAAAATTATATAGGTTTAAATTATAGAATCCTATAATATATCATCTCTGTATTGCATTTTGTATTTGCACTCAAAGTCAAATCTCCTTTCCTCACCAATTATTTGACCTCTTTAACCTTTTGCTACCTCTCCTTACCCAGCTTTCTTTCTGGGAACATCCATGCTGTTGTCTCTGCCTATGAGTATTTTTTGTTTATCTTCTTTTTTTTCATTTGTTGTTTTCAATCTTATATCCTACATATGATTAAAATTATAAGGTTCCTAACTTTTTTCATCTGACTTATTTTGCTTACTTACCATGATATTTTCATGATCCACCCATGTTGTGGGAAATGGTAGTATTAAATTTTTCAATGAATTGTGTTCCATTGTATATATGCGCCATTTCTCTATTCATTCATCTGTCGAAGGACACTTCTGAGAAACTCTTAATCTCTCCTCAGTTCTAAATTATAGCCTTTCTAGGTAGAGTAATATTGGTTATAGATCTTTGCTTTTTATACTTTGAATATTTGATGCCTGAAAAGTTTCTGTTGAAAAATTGATAGTCTTATAGAAACTCACTTGAATGTAATTGATTGCTTTTCTCTTGCTGTTTTCAAGATTTTCTCTTTGTCTTAACCTTCAGCCTTTTAACTATGATGTTTCTGTGTTAACCATCTTGTTCTGGACTCTGCACTTCTTTTACTTGTATGTGTTTCCTTTGTCATTATTTATTTTTTTAAAATATTTTTTAATTAATTTTTTACAGAGAGAAAGGGAGAGGGATAGAGAGTTAGAAACATCCATGAGAGAGAAACATCAATCAGCTGATTCCTGCACACCTCCTACTGGGGATGTGCCCACAAAAAGGTACATGCCCCGACCGGAATCGAACCTGGGACCCTTGAGTCTGCAGGCTGATGCTTTATCCACTGAGCCAAACAGGCCAAGGCTGTCATTATTTTTTAAAATTATTTTTCAATTCTTTGTTCTCTGTTTTCTACTTCTGGTAGATCTATCATGCTAATGTTGGTATGCTTAATATTGTCCCTTAAACTATCCTTGTTTCATTTTATTTTCTTTAATTTTGCTCTTATGATTGATTGTTTTCTCCCTGCACTGTGCCACTGGCTAGAGTGCTGAGTATGGACCTGGGACCCTCTCACTTCTCAACAGGGATCTCCACAACTGAAATGCCTCTCCTTATTCTTGACATACTATGAGTGCAGAATCTGCCTGTTCCACATCTCTACTCCCTTTCTACCAGTCTCATAATGGCTTCATCTTTATATCCTTAGTTAGAGGACTTCTGTTCAGCTAGTCCTCAGGTAGTTCTCAATGGCTGTTGTTCTATAATTTAGCTGCAATTTTTATGTGATAGTGAGAGCAGGAGAGCACAGCAATTACCTTTTCACCAGGCAAAAGTCCTCTTCTCCAAGTCCTGTCAGCTTCCACTTCCAATTAGTCCCAAAGTAAAGGCTCTGCGTGTGTGCATGTGTGTGCGTGTATGTACATGTGCGTGTGTTGTGTAAATACCACATGACATCCAAGTTGACTGGATACAATTGGACAAGTGTTGTGTGGATTTGTGTTTGAAGTCAGACAGTGGTTTGGCTAGATATACAAGATAACTTCCATTTATCTGGACTGTATGGAACAGCAGATGGTTGGTTTGGCATCTCTCTTGTTTCTCCTTTTCCTCTCTCTCTCTCTCTCTCTCTCTCTCTCTCTCTCTCTCTCTCTCTCCTCTTTCTTCTCTTTATATCTTTACATAACTAGTGTGGGCTTCTCAGAGTAGTACACTTTCTTACAGGTGGCTGGTTTTCTTCAAAATGAGCATTCCATGAGATCCACTGAAAAACATGCAAGGCTTCCTATGACCTAGTCGCAAAAGTTATTCAGTGTATTTTTCATAAAAGTCTAGTGATCAAGCCCTAACCAGTTTGGCTCAATGGATGGAGCGTCGGCCTGTGGACTCAAGGGTCCCAGGTTCAATTCCAGTCAAGGGCATGTACCTTGGTTGGGGGCACATCCCCAGTGGGGGGTATGCAGGAGGCAGCTGATGGATGTTTCTCTCTCCTCTATGTTTCTAACTCTCTATCCCTCTCTCTTCCTCTCTGTGAAAAATCAATGAAATATATTTAAAAAATAAAAGTAAAAAATAAAATAAAAGTCTAGTGATCAAGACCCAGCCTGGTGGCTTAGTTTGATGTTGGAATATCATCCTGTAAACCAAACAGGTCGTGGTTTCGAACACTGGTTGGAAAAGCAACCAGTCTCTCTCTCTCTTCTCTTTTTAAATATATATATTTTGTTGATTTTTTACAGAGAGGAAGGGAGAGGGATAGAGAGTCAGAAACATCGATGAGAGAGAAACATCAATCAGCTGTCTCTTGCACACCCCCCACTGGGGATATCCCCGAAACCAAGGCACATGCCCTTCACTGGAATCGAACCTGGGACCTTTCAGTCCACAGGCCGACACTCTATCCACTGAGCCAAACCGGTCAGGGCTCCTCTTTTTAAAAAAGGCAATAAACATACACTTGGGTGAGGATTTTTTAAAAAGTCTAGTGATCCAAAAACAAATGACAGGGCCAACCAAATAGGCTATTCAATGGCATGAATCTTATAGTTATGGTTCATTGAGAATCAGAGCATCTATGGCGATTAACTACCATATGCTCCTCTAAATTTAATTGGGTGACATTGCCTCTGTGGCTCAGTTGGTCAGAGCATCATCCCATACACAAAAAGGTAATAGATTCAATCTCTGATCAGGGCACATGCAGGAGGCAAATGATTGATATTTCTCTCTCACATTGATGTCTCTCTCTTTCTCCCTTTCTCTCTCTCAAAAATCAATTTAAAAATTGTAATTTAATTGGAAAGATAAATCATGAGTATACATTTGTATGCAATAAGCTTTGTGTGATGTGATAAAATAAATAACCTAGAATGAGAAGTTCAATAACGGACATTTAAAAATTGTTTCAATGACCACATGAATGAAGAAGGAAACAGTTCTGCCTTAGGAAAAGAAGAGGAAAGTCTTCCTAAAAATGACAAAATCTGAACTGTATTTTGAAGAGTGACTACGTATTTAATGTGGGAAAAAGGGGAAATGTGTTCATAGGTAGAAGGAATAGCATCAGCTCACATCAAAATGAGGAATGCATGATGTGACCTGGAAATGTGCAGGTACTCCAGCATAACTACAGCACATAATTGGGCCAACAAAAGGTTGATAAAGGATTAAGATCTTCCCAAATAAAGGAGATGATCTGGCTGGTGTGGCTCAAGGGTGGAGCATCAACCTATGAACCAGGAGGTCATAGTTTGATTTCCAGGCAGGGCAGATGCTCAGGTTGTGGGTTTGATCCCCAATGTCACGTGTGGTGGTCGATGATTCTTTCTCATCATTGGTGTTTCTATCTCTCTCTCCATTCCTCTCTGATATCAATAAAAAATATGTTTTAAAAAGAAAGTTTCCTGTGAATACATATATTTGGGAAGTTATATACTTTCTTAGAGTTCTCTTAGTGACACTCAATGAACCTTAGAAGACTAACTTGCAATAAAAACTCCATTTACCTCCAGGAAACGTTCCAATATATTTGAATAGAGAATGCTTTCTTGATGCAGCAATCACAAATCATACCACAGCTTTTTATTTTATGAACCATCCTTGGGGAGCTGTTCATAGCTCCAGAGAAAATGAAAGTGATGCTAAGATTTTCATTATAGAGAAAAACTGGTAATATTTTGGATGCTTTTAGAAAGAAAAAGACTCAATGAGAAGGGCTAGCTAGAATATAAGGAAAAAATATTGAGACCTGAACTGAGAAAGCAACACTGGGAATGAGGATGAGGCTATGAGCACATCATCTTTCATAATTCTGAGTGAGCTCTTGGATAGCAAATGAGTACTGTAGTTCCCATGACAGAGGTTACTGTCATTCTTCCTAATGGAAGTGCTGTTACTCAATTATCTAGCTGTATCATCTTGTATTGACTTAAACTGAAGGATGAAAATGAGATTAAAAATATACATATTACGTATAACCTGTCTCCATCACACAGCATATTGTCAGATCAAGCCAAAAGACTGGAGAAAATGAATTAGCTAGTTCTCAATAGCCAATAAAATGAACATAGCTATTACTATTTTTTAAGCCAAACTATTCTTTTGTAACTGCTAAATTCTAACAGGAATTTATCATGTGGGTCTTTACTCGGGAGGTGGTAAACTATAGGATAAATAGTGTCATGGAGGCTTTTTTGCAAAAGAAATTCTTTTCAGGCTTTTTCCTACATATTAAACTGAAAGAAAATGCTAACGTGTTATTCTATAGAGGCTTTACATTGCTCATGTTTTTTAGGGACTGAGTTCCATGACATATTCTAGAGGTTAAAAGGTGACCCTATTGTTATCTGTACTTTTAGAAATTATGGGTGCAATTTAGAGATTAGCTCTGGAACAAATTAAGAGCAACATATACATAGGAGTTTCAAAAACAAAATAAAACAAAACACTGCTGGCCCAATTTCAGTAACCATGGGCAATTATTTGCAGATGCATGTGTAGTTACAAAGCTCCTGCATTGTTCATTTGCATGCCTGACATTATGCTAGAGGCTCAACACCTGTGGACATTTGCACATGTCTTTTAGAGCCAAATTTTCTGCAGAGGACAGGGAAAACTTCCATGGGAAAGGAAACTATACTAAAAATAGGTAGAGGAATATAGTTGATCACTCCATCGCTCAGATACAAAGATGTATATTCAGGTCTCAGTCAAACCTTTCTTCGAAGAGCCAAATTCATTACATAATTTGCATCATGCTTTCCATTATATTTGCAAAAGATTCACATATTTAAAATGTTTTTGGTGCTAAGATAAAACAATGATAATATTATAGACTAGAGGTCAGGTGCACAAAGATTTGTGCACTCAGGGGGGTCGTTCAGCCCGGTCTGTGCCCTCTCGAAATCTGGGACCCCTCAGGAGAAGTCCACCTGCTGGCTTAGGCACACTCCTTGGGGGATCGGGCCTAAGCTGGCAGTCAGACATCCCTCTGGCAGCCCAGGAGCCCTCAGGGGATGTTCACTTGCCAGTGGGGAACAGGCTTAAGCTGCAGTTTGGACATCTTTAGCACTGCTGAAGAGGCAGGAGAGACTCCCACAACCACTGCTGTACTGGCAGCCATCAGCCTGGGATGTGGCTGAGCAGAGCTCCCTCTGTGGTAGTGCACTGACCACCAGGGTCAGCTCCTGTATTCAGTGTCTGCCCCCTGGTGTTCAGTGTGTGTCATAGTGACCAGTAATTCCTGGTGGTTCTGCTGTTAGGGTCAAGTTGCATATTACCCTTTTATTATATAGGATGTGCTATTGCATTTATACAAAACAAAACAAAAGCAATAATAGTATAAGCCTGTAGTAGTTTTAAATGCCACATGATCACATCCATTGGATTTCAGTAGAAATTATCACAATCTTTGTTTCTAGTTATAGTGAAGCTAAATAGACATGAAGGGGTAGTCACATTAAAATAAGGTTTAGCACTATTTATGTCATAACTCTCTACTGTCGTACTCTATTGCTAATAGCAATGACAGCATTCATAAAGCATTTCTCAAAGAAAAGTTCCCTTACATTAAGTTTAAGTGAGATAATGTCCATAAATTATTCTTCACCTGCCTGGCACATAATAAATATCCAATAACAATTAAGTTTTACACTATAAAATAAGGACACAATATACTTAAGCTGAAAATGAGCAGGTCTTGCCACAAGATGAAAAATAGAGAGGGTTTGTGTTTGTTTGTTTTTTAAACGTGTTTTGTCATCAGAGGAGATTCTCATTCAGAATGTGAGGCAGTCAATAGTTAATGCTTGATGTAAAAGCTAATGGGGGGGAATAACTATGCTTATTAAAATGATATAAAATGTAAGGGTATATAAATCACATAAAATGAATTTTCTTAAACCATTACTAGCATCATCATTTGTTCTTCAATGTTTTCATTTTCATGTTTTATTTTTTCCTTCATTCAACTTCCTTTATCATTCGGGAAGTGTTGAACATCTTACAAAAAGCATTTTCATCCCACCTCGTTATTCCAGCCTAGGTTTCAAAGACAACCTTGGACTTGCCATTAGAACTGACTGCAGATCCGGAAGTTCCTTGCTCCATCCCATCTCTGCCTCTGTTGTTGTCATTGCCGATTACGTCTTGGGTTCAGACCTTCGAGAGAAAGGAAACTTAGTGCTGCACTAGCAAATGGTTCTCTTATGTTTATAGCATATTGTTTCTCCACCCTCAAAGAGGAGTGAAAAGACCTACGCACTTCATGAAAATGACACAATTCTCAAAGGTGTGAATGGTCACCAATCCTGTAATACAAGTGGTTTCTACTGATGAAAATGTAAAGGAAGTGGAAAAGTACAGCGCCAAGTACACAATAACACTAGAGAAGACTTTGAGGTATTCTGTGAGTAATTGTAACGAGCTACATCTAATACTTGCCTACCTCTTCTACCCTCGCGGCCTGTATCTCTCCATCACTCCATGATCACTCGCCCAACTCAATGGGACCTAAAAAATGGCAGCAATCATCCATCTTGCCTCTCTTAGTAAAAGCATTTTTCTTTTTCTCCCCACTATGTAAACCTCCATCTCCCTATAATAAAGCTCTTTATCAGTATCTGTTTAAAAAGTCTTTATTGTTTGAATCAGGTATACACCCCTTAGCTTACATTTCACAGCTTCCCCTCTCCATTCAAAACCACTCTCCTAGCTCATGTCTTAGTGCATATATTTCTTAGTTCCCTGAAACCAAATGTTCCATTATTAAAGCATGATTGGATGACTCTGTTTCTGTTCATGAAGTCCCTCCACACTCTGTACTTGTGTGTGTTAACACAAGCATACTGATAGTTATATATATATATATATATATATATATATATATATATATATATATATACAATTATATACCATACATAAAGGTATACATATATAAAGATAATATAACCTATCTTATATGTGAGTAGAGGTCTTGTATAACTTCTAATTTTACATGACACCTAGCAGTGTAAATCTTACATGACAGAAACTCTTTTAACTAGCAAAAAAAACTAAATTACTGATGTGTTTGTACTTAAGCCCAACATGTTATAAATAATCTTGATTAAACTATAATGTTAAGCAATTATCTTGTATGCTCACAAAGATCTAGCTAAAAGGGTATTTACATAATAATTATTGTCATAGAAAAACTTAGAAATAAACATGGTCTATTCCTATCATTGTAGTACAATAACATTTAAATTATTATTATAGAAGACTGCATGAAAAAAATGTTCATTATATACTCAACTGAAAAAAAAAGAAGTGAAACCATTATTTTTTTGAATTTTTTAAATATTTTTAAATTTCTTTATTGATTAAAGTATTACATATGAGTCCTTATCCCCCCATTATCCCCCACCTCACCCCCCACTCATGTCCTCACCCTCCTGTTGTCTGTGTCCATTGCTTAGGCTTATATGCATGCATACAAGTCCTTTGGTTGATCTTTCCCCTTACCCCACCCTCCCCTACCTTCCTCTGGGGGTTGACGGTCTGATTGATGTTTCTCTATCTCTAGATCTGTTTTTGTATATTCAAGAATTGAAGAAAAAAAGTGATTGCAGAGTGAGGGAATTGTATAATGCTACTTTTGCAACAACAAAAACATGAGCACATAACTAAAAATGTTATGCTACAATAATAATCTTAATGATTTCAAAGCAAAGTGAAATTTTTACGACTTTAATTTTTTTTTTGCTGATTCACTGTTTTTAGGTAAACTCTTCAGCATATGTGCATCATTCTTGTAACATAAATATAATACTGTTTTTACAAATATAAATGTAGTTTGAAATATTACTTTAAAAGCCTTTCCAAAAATGAAATCTATAGAAGAAAAAAACATAACAAAATACAACTATTCTTTAAAATGAATATTCAGCTGCATAACTAAAGTGGAAATCAATACCAGTTGTTTTCTCTTAGTTTCCATTGACCATCTTGCTTAAGTCCTCCTATTTATTGGCCTTAGATTTCCCATTACCCAAATTATTTTGCATATTTTAGGGAATTTCTCTTCTTTCTCAAAACCCACCAATGGCTCCCCCTCACTTGTACACGGAATCAAAGTTTTGTTCCTGGATTTCAATCCTTCTAGCTATCCAAACGCTTTTCTTTGCAGCTCACTCCCTTCTTCAAGCGAATTCCATTTCTGGCTTCTA
>PVJC01050184.1:0-11886 GCA_004026665.1 Murina feae
GGGACTTTATCAAAATAAAAAGCTTCTGCACAGCAAAAGAAACCATCAGCAAAACAACAAGAAAACCCACTACATGGGAGAACATATTTGCCAATGTTAGCACTGATAAAGGTTTAATCTCCAACATTTATAGGGAACTCATACAAGTTAACAAAAATAAGACAAACAATCCAATCAAAAAATGGGCAAAGGACCTAAACAGACACTTTTCAAAAGAGGACATTCAGAAAGCCATTCTTCTGGGAATATATCCTAAGAAACCAGAAACACCAATCAGAAAGGACATACGCATCCCTACGTTCATAGCAGCACAATTTACCATAGCTAAAATTTGGAAACAGCCTAAGTGCCCATCAACAGATGAATGGATTAGAAAACTATAGTACATCTACACAATGGAATACTATGCTGCTGTAAAAAGGAAGGAGTTCTTAGCATTTGCAGCAGTATGGATGGAGCTGGAGAACATAATGCTAAGTGAAATAAGCCAGTCAATGAAAGAAAAATACCACATGTCCTCACTCATCTATGGATAATAATAACCATTATAAACTGGTGAACAAAAATAGATACAGAGCCAGAGCAACATCAAACAGACTGTCAAATTACAGCAACAAGGATAGGGACATTGTGGGGGTGGGTAACAGATCAGCCAAGGGACTTTTATGCATGCATTTAAGCATAACCAATGGACACAAAACACTGGGGAGTAGGGGAGGCTGGGGGAAGGGCAGGGGGAAAAAGAGATATATGTACTAATCTTTGTAAAGCTTTATGTAATTAAAAAAATGTGAAGATATAAAAAAAAAATCTACAAGTAAAAAAAAAGTGAACTCGAGTCACCTGGAGATTAGGCCGCTCGGTTGTTAGCTTGTGGCCAGGTGGGCCGCGCACGTCCTCTCCTGCGTGTGCGCTGGTCTTCGTGCAGATGACAGCAGATGCGGAGGGAGAGCTTCTCCTCCAACCGGGGCCCTGGGGCGCTGCTGGACAGGTAGGCCAGGTGCAGGGAGATGGGGCGCCCTGTGGGCCACTGGCTGACCAGGCTGGCTGCCAGCTGACCTGCATGGGCCACCAGCGGCCTCTTACGGTCTGAGGACGGGCGCCTGTCTTCCCTTTGTTAGGGGCTCGCTCAGGGGCGCTGTGTTCCAGCCAGCCCCTGGGTGTTGGCAGTGGTCATCAGAGTGGTTTGGGGGGCTGCAGTGCCGGGGCTGAGGAGGGCCAGGGACGCCTGGATATGGCTGCGGCCTGGCTAGCCTCGCCGGCTCCAGGCGTGGGGGATGGCACTCGGGTCCACCTTGCGGCTGCTGGGTGGGGCGTGGGGGCCTGGAGGTGGCCGCGGGGGACCCTCAGCCCTCTGTGTCCCTGGCCGAGTCTGAGTGTCGTGGGCAGCAGGGCTCTGTGGCCGGTGTGCACAGGGACACACTGACTCCCATAGGCAGCGTCTCCTCGGCCCCCAGTGTGGAGTGTCCTCCCTGCTCCTGGGACCTGGCGCTGGCTTGCGGTCAATAGGACGCATTGGGGCGCATTGGGGGGCGGGGGACGCAGGTGCTGGTGCAATGGGAGGGCCTTGCGGTGCTCAGACTCGCAGGCAACGCTAAGCACAGGCCTCTGTGGGCCTGCAGGCTGGAGCCGCACGTGGGGCCGCAGCAGGAGGCTCAGGCTGGCTTAGCTCCTGGGGTTGAGCCCTGGCTGCGCTCTGGAAGGAGACCGGCAATCAACTGAGGTTTTTTGTAGTAACAGTGATGACAAGGAAAACACTGGCTTTTAGGGAGAGCACAGGCCTTCCTCTAGTGCTGTTAATTCTTTCCCAGGAAGGAGACATTCTGGTGCAGAGTCAGGACATTTTATTGGTAGAGCTTGCGCACGTGTTACTTCTGCTCACCTGGGTATTTTCTTCTCTTCGTATTTCATTACTGAAGCCCTCACATGTCAGCCTGCTCTCTGAGTTCACTTTCTCACTCTCTGGCTCTCTTTTCCCTCTGAATCTGGGGCCGTTAATTTACACAAGCCGTACAGAGAGATTGGAACAATACAGAGTGTGATCTTGAATTTAGGACAGTGATTCTTATTTGACCTATAGACCAGAGAGTTCATTCTGTAGTCTCAGGATGAACTAGCTAAAAGGCAGATCATTGGACCCATCTTAGGATGATGGAATCAGAGTATCTGATGGTAGACAGGGTCTGCCCTATCCAGGACATTGTTATGTGCACTCAAGATTTTGCTTCAAGGATTAAGTCTAACAGTGGCTGCATCTAAGAATTACCCAAGAATTGAAAACTATTGATAGTGACATAATATGTAGAAAAATTAACTCAGCTTTTAAACCGAATTCCTCCAAGTGATTCTAATATGCAGGGACAGTTGGAATTCATGGTTTAGGAAAGCCTTATTGCCTAAATACTGACATCTTATTTGGACTTGCTTTCTTTCTGACCTCATGGTAAGTGGTTTGAAGTCATACTCCTGTTGAATCAGTTCATTCCCTACTTCCAATAACAAGAAAGATGAGACATATTTCGAACCAATAATAACACAAAAACTAGAAGGTTTGTGTTGAGTTTTTAGCCTGTGACAGTTTGTTTTACATAAGTTGTAAAAATAAAAATGTGGTTATTGTAGCTAATGTCAAGTTAGATAAATTTTTTACTACAAAAAGGAAGAGGTTTTTAAACATTTCACCAAATATTCCCTCATGAGCTTTAAAAGATAATGATTAAAGTATATGCACTGAAAAATAAGAACCTTTCCATTCATTTTGTTTCTTTTGTAAGTGATGAAAGTCTGATGCACAAAGGCCTGGTTACCACGACTGATGCTGAGGGTTTTCTTCTGACCCTTATATCACCAAGACATAATTAGTGCTGATTCGTGTTGTATGTTTGTGTATCAGATGGCCTCCTAAATGACTTCCAGTGGTTCTTAGGGCATTGTTGTAATCATCATCACCATCATTCCCTCTCTCTCTCTCTCTCTCTCTCTCTCTCTCTCTCTCTCTCTCTCTCTCTCACACACACACACACACACACACACACACACATACACACACATATTGAAGGGTATGTATTTACCTATACTGGTACAGTTACTGAATTATCATTCATGAATTTTAAGTCTGTGGTACTGATAATTTTGTTGAACCTGAACTTTAATTTCATTGATGTAAAGTAGCTTTTTGGTTTTGAAAATAGTAATTATAATTTAGACTAAGGGAGAAAAATCAGTAGTAGTTTCTATAATGCAAATTGTGAATCAAACAGGCAAAACCAACCTCAAATTGTACGACATAAAATATATTTTTTTCATCACAGAGTTCAATTTCCTAAGAACATTTTTCATAAAGTGAAAGGGCAAATGTACATATATTACTCTATTATCATTTTACTTCATTGATAAATAATGATCATGAAGATGTTCGTTTGTTTTATTTGACTGTTAATCATTTTATCACCATTAATCTATTACATGCTTAAGCAGATTAGTGTACATTAGTAAATAGATGGATATATTTTTATACTTAGGATGCTAAACAATCAAAATTATTTGAGTTGAAATAATGTTAATACAGTCAGACATTATTTGCACAAGATAGGGAATATTACAAAATGCTATAATTAGGCTACTTAAAATATATGAAACCTTTTGAGCATGAATAATATTTTAGGTTTATAAAAGACAAACAAGGCAGAATTGAGAAATGTTTAATGAGTGGCTGTGAATAAATTGTGAGGCTTTAAAAGTAGATAAAGATTTCTGTCCTGATTTCAATTCTGATTTTAACAAATCTACCACCATTCTGTATTGCTTTGACTCAATATCTGTAATTATTTCCAAATGTCCTTGAAACTCATCTTCATCTCTTTTAATCCATGGACCATATTATTATCAACCTAAAGAACTTCTCTGACATTCCTCTACACAAAATCTTCAATTTGCTCAGTATATAATGTTGTCATTCATATAATATGAAATCCTTTGAGAACCATTACAGACCTTCCGAACTTCCTGTATCTTCTAACTTACCATTAAACCTCACATGAGCTCTTTTAACCATGTCAGGAATATGTTTTCTCCTTCCTGATTATTTGCCTTTGATCATGGTACACCCTAAACCCCTCATCCTGACTTACATTATGTCATGCATCTGCCCAGAGGGTTTCACATTTCCTATGTTGTCTCTGAATACATTACCTCACTGAAATACATTTTTCCCCCTCTGCAGCTAAAACGGAATCTTTTAAAATTACAACCTAAGCACAACTATCCTCTGTACATCCTCTCAGCGACTTCAGTCATTCTTAGGGTGGAATTAGAAATCCATGATGCGACTTACAAAGTCTTCTGTCATATGATGTCTGTCAACCTCTCTGGAGGCATCTCTTACCTTCTCTTTTTGTTCTGCACTGGCTTGGCCCCTTTGAACTCCCCGGTCGGCCACAGTTACTCTCCAGACCTTCGGATGTGAGGCATTCTCTGCTCCCATGGCACCTTGTTCTTCAGGTTTCACCCTAGTTCTCCAGGCAGGAAATGAACACAGAGACTCTGCAGTTAATGTTCTTGATGAATGGATAAGTAAAGAAAGGTGTATCTAAAGCACGGGATACTAAATATTAAAAAGAAATGGACTATTGACACCGGCTATGGCATAGTTGTATGTTAAAATAATTAAACTGAGTTAAAGAAAACAGTAAAAGAAATATATTTTATTATTCCATTTATATAATGTTCTAGAAAATGCAAATTAAATAGCTGGAAGCAGATCAGAGGGTGTCAGTGAATAGGATATGGAGTTGGGAGGAAGAAATTACAAAAGGACAAACTAGTTGGTGATAGAATGTTCATTAGTTTGACTGTAGTATTAGTTTTGTAGATGTATATCTATGACAAAACTTCTCAAATTGCATTTTAATGAGTTATTATATGTCAATTGCATCTTTAAATAAAGCTGAGCCCTAGCTAGTTTTGCTCAGTGGTAAAGCATAGGCCTGCAGATCAAAGGGTCCCAGGTTCGATTCCAGTGAAGGGTACATATCTTAGATGCAGGCTCCTCCCCAGCCCAGGCCCTGGTCCAGGCATGTGCAAGAGGCAACCAGTCAATGCATTTTTCTCACATAGATGTTTCTCTCTCCCTCTTTTTTCCACTCTCTCTGAAAAAATCAATAGAAAAATATCCTTGGGCTAGGATTAACAATCAATCAATAATAAATAAATAAATAAATAAATAAATCTGATTAGAGACAGAAGGGGAGGCAGGTCGCATTTTCAATAGGCAAAGCTTCCCTGGAACTACTTCTCTAGCTTTCCTGAAGCAGGGAGTCTCCCAGGGGTGAGGACGATGGAGCCCTAGGGCTAGGACGCTTGCATGCACAACTCTGGAGACCAGGTTCTGTGACACAGGTCTAATTTTATTGAGGAAGTACAATAGTATTTATAGCAGAGGTGGCCAATCATGGAACGTCTTCTTAGGGAGCCAATGAGTGTAAAGGTTGGGGTACTGTGTACATGGCTCTAGGAGGGACTCAGGCGGGCGTTGCCATCTTCCTGGTTTGCCAGAAAGATCTGAACTGCTGGAGTGTGCTCACAGCATTGCATCAGCCACTGCACTGAAATAAACCTCCTGTGCTCTACCTACACTTTCCTGAGCTAATGAGAGGTGCAATTACTCAGCAGGAAAATGTGGCTTCTACTGACTTGAGAATAAATCTGGGTCCTTGAGGTACAGACCTAGGAATTCCTAAAACTTTAAAAGTTGTTGCTATCAGCTTAGAATTTTGGTTCGTGGTCCAATTATGTATTTCTTGAATTCAGTTGCCCAGTTTGGGGCCACTGGCAATTGAGTGAAATTGCTTTGTGCCCTCTTGTTTAGATTATGTATATAACACTTAATGCAGATAATGTTGTGGAATGCAATTTGAAATTGCCTTCATTGTTTTTGGTAATTCTGGAAAAGTCCTTTATATCATAATTTTAAGTTAGTTTTTTAGTGGTTTACACATACTGAGCGTATTTCAAGAATGTCTTTTCATGACTTTTATCATCAGTATGTAACCTAATGCAATTGTCATTCTAAACTTTGATGAAATATAATGTGATTCTATTATTTTGGAAGCTTGGAAGCTTCCCTGTGTGGTGAGGAATTAAATCTAGGACCAATGGTTTTAGTAAATAGACTGAAAAATATGAAAACCACATAACCCAAGTAGTTATATAATACTGAACAAACTTTCTGAAACATATTTTTAGGACTATATTCAGTCCAAAAACCATGGAATCAGCAGTTTTCCCATGGATTATTTTTTGATGGCTTAATATTCTGGTCCTTGCATGAGTGAAATTATAGTTGGAACACAGGAATTTACATGACTGTAAAATTCCTTTCCTTTGCTGTTCAATGAGTATTGTTTTTAACTAATATGATGGTCTTTAATCTACCTCATGTAAGAAAAAATTATGCAGTTATTATGTTGAAATAATTGCAGTTTTGGACCCCATAGAACAATATCGATTAGGATTTTTTTAAAATTAATAAGTAGTATTAGATATGTTTCCTATCAGACACAAAGTCTATATTATTATAACATTGCTCACATATATAATATTAGGTATTCTTAACAATCAATAATAAGAGAATGATATTAAATAATTTGGTGGGCAGTTATTTATAATGGTGTTTAAATAATTCAGTGGCGGTTATTTTTTTAAAAAAAATATGTTTTTAATTGGTTTTTAGAGAGAGAGGAAGGGAGAGGGAGAGAGATGAGAGAGAAACATAAATTGGTTGCCTCCGGAACACACGCCAACCAGGAATGGGACCTGCAACCTATGTCGTGTAAAGAGCAACACTCCAACCAATCGAGCCACCCAGCTGGGACTGAACATAATTATTTTATAATGAAGATGGTTTCTTGGTCTTTAAGGTTCTACATATATGAAGCAGAGAAAGTTATTTAACTTTAAATACAGGCCAGACACAGAGCCAATAGTCATTGTAAATTACTTTGAGGCAACTGGTCTGGCTTTAATCAAGGAATTGGAGATGTATGTTTCACTGTATTTCATAATTGTAATAGATCTGTGATTGTTAAGAGCCTTCCTTTTTCCTTCCTCCATTTTATTCTTAATTTTGTTTATTGTGGCAAATTACACATAACATAAAATGTACCATCTTAACCATTTTTAAGTGTGCAGTCCAATAACATTAAATATTCAGATGTTATGCAATCATCACCAGCATCCATCTCCAAAACTCTTTTCATCTTCAAAACTGAAACTGTTCCCATACAAACAGTAACTTTCCATTCACTCTTCCCCCTAGTTCATGGCAACCAACACTACCTTGTGTCTCTATGATTTTAGTTATTCTAAGTAATGCATATAAGTGGAATCATAGAGTATTTGTTTTTTTGTGACTGACTTATTTCATTTAGCATAGTGTTCTCAAAGTTCACCAGTGTTGTAGCATTGTCAGATTTTTCTTGTTTAAAGTTGAATAGTATTCCATTAGATGTATATACTACATTTTATTATCTATTCATTGGTTGATCAATGTATACTTGGGTTGCTTCAATGTTTAAGCAATTGTGAATAATGCTATGAATATGGACATAAATATATCTTCTCAAGAGTTTGTTGCCAATTCTTCTGAGTATATACCCAGAAGTGGAATTGCTAGATTATATATATATATATTTATACATATTTATATTTATATTTATATTTTTGAGGAACCATGATACTGGTATTACAACAATTATACCATTTTATATTCCCACCGACAATTACAAAGGTTTCCATTTTTCGACACCTTTCCAACACATTCTTTTTCTTTTCTTTTTATGGTAGTGATCCCACGGTGTGTGAAGTGCTGTCTCATTTATTTATATGTCCCTAATGATTAGGGATGTTGAGCACCTTTTCATATACTTAGTGGCCAGTTGTATATCTTCTCCCTCCCCACCCCCCAAGTATGTTTTCTTTAGAGAGTGTCTATTTAGGTCCTTCGTCTATTTTTTAATCATATTTGTTGTTATTACATTTTGGAAGTTCTCTATAAATTCTGGATATGAATCAATTATCCTATATAATAAAAGGGTAATATGCAAATTGACCAGAACAGCAGAACCACTGGGAATGACTGGTCACTATGACACACACTGACCACCAGGGGGAAGACCCTCAATGCAGGAGCTGCCCCCTGGTGGTCAGTGCGCTTCCACAGGGGGAGCTCTGCTCAGCCACAAGCCAGGCTGCCAGCTACCAGCACAGCAGTGGTGGTGGGAGCCTCTCCCGCCTCGTCAGAAGAGCTAAGGATGTCCGACTGCAGCTTAGGCCTGCTACTCTCTGACAAGTGGACATCCCCCAAAGGCCCTCAGTCTGCCAGAGGAGCAGGCTTAAGCCAGCATGTGGACATCTCTCAAGGGGTCTCAGATTGCTAGAGGGCACAGGCCGGGCTGAGGGACCCCCCTCAAGTGCACAAATTTTTTTAATTAAATCTTTATTGTTCAGATTATTACAGATGTTCCTTTTTTTTAACCCCCATAGCTCCCCTCCACCTGGTTCTCCCCACACCCTGTGCCCTTACCCCCACCACTGTCTTCATCCATAGATGTAAGATTTTTGTCCAGTCTCTTCCTATACCCCTCATGTCCCCTTCCCCCTGATAATTGCCAGTCCATTCCCTTTCTATGCCCTTACTTATATTCTATTCATCAGTTTATTCTGTTCATCAGATATTTCTATTGGCTTGTTATATTCACTTGTTGATAGATATGTATTTGTTGTCACTTTGTTGTTCATACTTTTTATTTTTACCTTTTTCTTCTTCTTCCTCTTCTTAAAGAATGCCATTCAGTAATTCAAATAATCCTGGTTTGGTAGTGATGTACTCCTTTAGCTTTTTCTTGTCTGCGAAGCTCTTTATCTGATCATCAATTTTACATGATAGCCTTGCTGGGTAGAGTAATCTTGGTTGTAGGCTCCTGCTATTCATCACTTTGAATATTTCTTGCCACTCCCTTCTTGCCTGAATGGTTTCTGTTGAGAAATCAGCTGAGAATCGTATGAGTACTCCCTTGGAGGTAACTAACTGTTTTTCTCTTGCTGCTTTTAATATTCTCTCATTGTCTTTTGCCCTTGGCATTTTAATTATGATGTGTCTTGGTGTGGTCTTTTGTTTGGGGTCCTCTGCACTTCTTTCTGGACTTGTAAGTCCATTTCTTTCACCAGGTAGGGGAAGTTTTCTGTCATTATTTCTTCAAATAGGTTTTCAATATCTTGCTCTCTCTCTTCTTCTGGTACCCCTATAATTCTGATGTTGGTACACTTAAAGTTGTCCCAGATGCTCCTTACACTGTCTTCACACTTCTGGATTCTTTTTTGTTTTTTCTCTTCCAGTTTGGTGCTTTTTGCTTTTTCATGTTTCAAATCTTTGACTTGATTGTTGCAAACCTCTAGTCTGCTGTTGGATCTCTGTATAATATTACTAAGTTTATCGGCGGATTCCAGAAAATTCTTGGAAAAACCTTAAAACCATAGTTCTGAACTCTATATCCAGTAGTTTGCTTTCCTCCATTTCTGTCATTTGTGATCTCTTTCTTTGTCTCCACATTTTGGCTGCTTCCCTGTGTTGATATGGTGGCTTTCTGTGCTGGATGTCCTATAGAGCCCAGTGATTCAGCCTCCCCAATCACCTGGGGTGGATACTCTTGTTGTACGCCTTTGAAGGCTGGGTGCAAATCTTGTAGTTATCACTGGGAGGTATCACTGGGAGGAAATGACCTGTAGGCCTTTCTCCTCGTTGTTTGGGGTTTGGAACTTTTGAAGTTCTGTCACAGCTGCAGTTCTTTAGGTTATGCTGCAGGTAGGCAGGCAGGCGCACAGCTTGGGCAGGGTTGTAAGTTGGGAGGGGCAGGGTCTCAGAATCACCAGGGCAGAGCAACCCGCAATGGCTGCCCCTCCGCTGACTCTGCAGCTTCTCCCAGTTCCACGCCCTGGCGTCTGTGTGCCCCTTAGTCCCTGAGTCTCCGTGTCAGTGATCACTGAGAACAGCTCTGCTAGAACGCCACCAGTCTTCCACCTTGTTGTCCGATAGCCTGTGTCGAATTCAGTGCGACCCTGGAGTTTATAATCTCCTTCTAAGCCATGGACCCAGGTGCTGCAGCCACTCCCTTTCACATGCACTGCCTCTGTTTCGCACGCATCGGTACCTCTCAGTTTTGTTGCCGGGAACTTCTACTCAGTCTCAATGCACTCCTTCTCTTGCCTTCTAGTTGTAAAGCTTCCCCTCTTTGGTTCTGGAGGATGGCCGTTTATCTTTATAGTTGTATTTTTATAATGTAGTTGTGGGAGGCTGCGCATTTAGGTATATACCTCATGCCGCCATCTTGGTTCTCTCTCCAAGTGCACAAATTTTTGTGCACTAGGCCTTTAGTTAGATATATAATCACAAATATTTTATGTCATTCTGTGGATTTACTTTCCAATTTACTGAAAGTATCTTTTGCTGAACACAGTTTTTTCACTTGTTTAATACCAAGTTTAATTTGTCTGTTTTTTTCTTTTGTTACCTGTGCCTTTGTTGTCATATCCAAGAAATCATTGCCAAATCCAATGCCATGAACCTTATCCTCTATTATTTTTCTTCTGAAAGTTTTATAAGGTAAAGGCTTACAATGATTTGGGGAAAGTATGGCAAAAATGGTCGCCCACCTCTTTGTCTTTGTCTCTGTGGTTAGAAGCAGCAGTGATCAGTCCCTGATATTTGGAGGACTGTGGCTCCTGCAAACTGTGTATAAGCTGCTGCTGGAAAGCTTGCATGTCTGCCTGCTTTGGGGTGGAGGAGTAAGGATGGATAGATGTTACTCGGCTAAGAGCTGAAATTGACCAAAATTAGCTACAACTTACTCCCAAAACCTTCTCCTAGAATTTGTAAGTGGTCAGTAGACTCCAGATTTCCAAAATAGTTCCAGCAGAAAGATTCTGCTAGTGCTGTTTTTGTCTAGGTGGGAATATGGACAGATTCCTGGTGTCTCCCTCTATACCATCTTCTCAGAATCCTCTCTAAGTCAATCTCTTTTTGATCAAGCCCTTGAAGTGGTTATTTGGACATAGGCCAACATTTAAAATATGCTTTTAAGAGTCCAAGTTAAATGAACTTGACCTGGCAAGGTGTAAATAAATCATGGAAGTCAGGCCCCTTTGAGTCCCTATTATATATTATTATTTTAATATAACTGATTTTTATGTATAATGATCTAATAATTTTATTTGTTAAATATGACACCTAATAACTAGTTGTATTTATCAGTTTGTAGAATAGAATCTATAATATATAGCCATTTATAAATTTAAATTGATAATAGTAATTAAATCATAATTTGTCTTATTTGGTCAAGAGGGTTGAGTCAAACATAACTACTCATTTTATGAGAAATGATTATCATTGGCATATCAAAGATTTATCTGTTATTTAAAACATTTTATCCCATTTCATTGTCAGTGTACATCCTATATCCTCAACCTTATGAGCAATCTTAGAGTATGTCTGAGGCGTATCATTCTGTTTGTATTTAATCTTGTAAAATCTCTATATATGTTGTGTGGATTTTTAGTTTACATAAATTGTATTGTTATAGAGAACTAATTTGTTTCAGATTTTCTTCTACTTAGTATTATTTTAAAGATGTATGTTACTCTTTTGATATCTATTCAATATGTTCCCTGCTACCACACAGTAGTTTACAGTATGCATATACAGTTTATCTACTTTCCCAAAGGTAGACTCAGAGATCTCCTATTTCTTATTATCACAAACAATCCTTGAACATCTTCCCATGTGGACTGTAGCCTACATTTTATTCAGCAAAGAACAGTGCATTTGAAATAGCC
>PVJC01050185.1:0-11892 GCA_004026665.1 Murina feae
CCTCACAATGGGGATTAAGCCTGCAATCCGGGCATATGCCCTGACTGGGAACTGAACCGTGACCTTATGGTTCATAGATCAACATTCAACCACTGAGCCACGCTGGCTGGACTGTGTATATAATTTTGGTAGCCCTCATAAGAAACCTTTAGTATGTAGATTACTTATACATTATTTACTTAATTTGGTTTTTCTGTATTTTTTTCTCTTACTCTTATTCTGTCCCAGGAGGTCACCACAGAGTCACTGTCAGCTTCTTGCACTCCTCTTTCATCTCACATTCATCTTTTATTTCCCACGGCCTATTGAAGGGGGTGGTGTTCCAAAGTGTTTTCGGTATTTAGGATGGAATGTCCACCACAGCAGGTGGTGGGATTTTAGGGTCAGAGATAGTTCCCCTGGCATTTATCATGACTCTGTTGCACATCTTTCCTGGATGGAGGGGAAATGTTGACTCTTGACTTATAAATAACGATCAGGCCATTGCTGAGACTGCTCCCTTGGGTCTCCGTTTTGGCTGCCTCTAAACCATCTTGGCCAGCTCTCTCTAATTAAGGCTGTTTTCTTCTATTTCTTCTCATATACAAATAAGTCCCAGCTATTATTATTTATCTAAACCCCTATTTTTATTTCCGTTTCAACATTCTTGTTCTTGTACATTCTTGTATAGAACGTTTAAAAAGATCATTTCTCCTTCTTGTAAATCCAGAGTTATTTATTACAATTATAGGTAGTTGCAAATTTCTGTATTCTACCATAGCCTTTCCAAATACATATTATTTTATTACAAATAACTTCCCATTTATTTCTCCTTTGTATTACAGTTAGGGCACCATATTGATTTTTTTCTTGAAATAATGCTGTGGGTAAATTATATTATCTGTTAATTTCATTACAGAACAGTAAAGGGAGTATTGCATAACATTTTTTATAAAATGAAACATTGCATCTGATAGTGTTGAAAACCATTACCGTAAATAACATGACACAACTTAAAATGTAAGAACACACATTTGTTAAGCAAAGGCAGAAGCCGCAGTCTCTGGGTGGTGAGAGGAGGAGGTGTGGCCAGGAGAGGAAGAGGGGAGCTGGGAGGGCAGGGAGAGCTGGGCCAAGTAGGTCCATAGGGGTAGAGACCTGGACCTTCATTTGAGAAGAAGGGGGATGAGAGGTCTTGGACAGCGAAAGCATTTATATTCCATGTTTGAGGGACCGCTATGGCTGGAAAGTAGGAGATAAGGACTAAATGTCCTTAGAAATACCCATAATTAAGACTCCTGCAAAACTGAAGGAGCTGTGCCTTATCAGGAGGTCATACTGAGTTACTGACCCCAGCAGTCAAAGAGCGCGATGCCACTTCTATGAAGCTACAGGAGAAGGTGTGTAGGATTTAGCAACAGGCTTTGTTCAGGTCCGGTGCCATGGACTATCATCATCCTCAGGTCAGCCTGTGCATTTGGCATTCTAGGAGCAAAGGGCTTCCCACTTCCTTAGCAGATCAAAGCAAAAAATAAATAAATGAATAAATAAATAATTTACAGTTGACTTTTAAAATGCAGAAGAAAAAGAAACAATTGGTTTTCTACAAACCAATGGAATAGACCTTGGCTTTTGAGAGGGAGATGGAAATTAAGAGGAGTTTATGGTAAGGACAAATACAGCCCTTCAAATATACACCCCAATTTATGGGAATGTGCTTACTTGTTTGCTAAACTTAGTAGTCTCTCTCCCACTAGAATGGCAGTTCCATGAAGGAAAGGACCATGTCTGTTTTATTAAAAATATGTACAAACACCATAGTGCCCGGAACAGAGTAGTTGCTCAATAAATACTTGTTCACAGAAGGAATGAAGGAATGACTTGGCTGGGCGCTCTTGAACATCTACATTAAGCATCTGTACATGATCATTCTGGGTGTTTTATGATCTTGTGCTGCGTAAGAATTATTAATATGGAAAATAATGAGATTAGTTCTAGTTGCGCAGTCTTTTCATTGTAAAATGCCTGCATAGCTATTAGCAGCAGAGGTGTGCATCAAGCCCCATGGTCAAAATAAATGGCTTGCACACTCTAGGGCATAAATGTTTGGAGGAAAAAAGCCAAGCGCAATGTTTGTGTAGCAGAGCCTCTATCCTGTTGGAATACAGATGAGATCATTGAGAAGTGGCGCATTTCAAATGCTCATCAGTGTTTGCGTGAAGTCTATTAATTGGAGGAGTATGGAGGACAATGATGCACCATCTCACTCCTTCCCAGATTATTTCTCTGTTTTTATCAATAAATCCTGCCTTGAATCCTGAGGGTTGATCAGAAGGAGAAACAGTAACTTTGTTACTGGTCTCTGCCATACTTTGTCACTGAATTTGTACATTTCACCAGTAATTTTGTTTAGTTATAGAGTGCCCCAAAGGGGGCCACACCGTAGGTCTGGACTCACAAGAGAAATTGAAAGAGAGCAGGTAGGAAAGTTCAGGCACCCTCTTTTGGTATCAGTAAAACCAAACAGACTGGGCATCCGATAAAATAGCAGCTTGTTCATTCAGACTTTTAATTAAACTCAGAGATTAACAGATATCAAGATGAGCTACTTTAACAAATCATGTGGCTAAGAATGGTCCTTGCTTTCACCTCTTCAACTCCGTACTTGAAAAGCCACTTTCTAGATATTTAAAAACATAGTCAAGCGATGTCAGCATGACAATATTATTATTTGGTAAATAAATTCCTGTATCCTGGATGACTACATTGAAGCACAGAACATTCAATCCCAGAATCATCTCAGAGTTCCTGCTTTCCCCCAATACTAAGGTGACCAGACGTCCCGATTTTTAACAATTTGTCCCACGTCCCATGGCGTTTTAAAAAAGCCCCGATTTTTGGAAAGAGACATATGTACTATACTCTTTGTAACATTTTAAGTAATAATAATAATAATAATAATAAACACCCCCCCCCTCGGTCAATGGTGTCCCGCATTACCAATGTTAAAATCTGGTCACCTTATCCAATACTCAACCCCTCCCACAAATCCAGTTCCTCTTCACTAACTACTCCCTCGGCTGACACATTCATGGAAAGTTGGTTATCATATTCTCACATCATTATGAAACCTATGTGCTCTCTGTGTGGTATGGGTTTGTTTGTTTTGTTTGTCTTGTTTTAGAAAAACTAAGCACAGTGATGTAAATAATGGATCACAAATTGTTGTCATGTGGTATTTCACTTGTTTCAATAGGAAAATGGAACAGATCTGGACATCATATCTAAACTAATAAAAGCGTAATATTAAAATTAACCATCTCTTCAGGATGGGTAAGCCATGCCCACCAGCCAGTCAGAGCAGCTGTATGCAAATTAGTCCAGCCAAGATGGTGGAGGCCGCAGCCCTGGAGAAGCCCCGCAATGCATAGGCCACAACCACCGGGGGAGGAGCAGGGCGACAGCGATGGAGGCCTGAAATAGATCCAGTTGCGGATTACAGGCAGCAGGGCAGCCTCGGGGGCCGAAGGACCAAGCCAGCTCTGCCCCTGAGGCTGAGGCCTGGAAATAGGTGCCTCCGTGTGTGCTGTGTGCCCCAATGGATTCCAGGTGGCTGGGCAGCCTCGGGGGATGAGGGACCCCCCCACCCCCACCGAGTACACAAATTTTTGTGCACCGGGCCCCTAGTAAAAATAGGCGTTTGTTCAGTCAGTTGCTTCCATAGAATAAAATCATCTCAAACCCTGAGAATGTCTCTTGTCCACAACTGTATGCTGCATGAGTGGCAGCACCTGGCGTGCAGTGAGACTCAGAAAATGACAGAGTTGCCAGAGAGGAAGTCTGCAGATGAAGACTTTGAGCCTGAGCTGTGAGGTGATCTAAAGTCACACAGAAATGGCAATCCTCTAAGTAGACACCTTAGAAGCTAAGGGAAGGTGTTGGTAGCAGGTGTTGATTCTTTCATCTCTTGGGAGTTTGTGAGCTTCCTGGTTTGTTCTTAATTGTATAAAATGCAATCAGGTGTATATTAGGGATACTTACTACCAATAGAGCACCCCCCCTGGCTTTCCCCCTCCCTCATCTTCTTTTCTGCAGGGAAAGGGGAGACACAAATCTGTTTCTGCTTCTCACTTGGGGGTCAGTCTGTCCTACTCCTCCCTCTGCTGCGCAATAGGGGTCCTGCTCTGGAGGGGAGACCTGCCTTTGTCTGGGGACTTGGCAATGTAGCTAAACCAATGAGGAAGTATTGCCCACCTGCCTACTGAAGACGGACACATGCCCCTAACAGCTTCACAGCTACCGAAGGACTCTTGATTCTGCGCTTACCTGACATGTCATTCTCAGTGGATTCTAAGACCAGACAGGAAGGAATAGGGGCTTTTTATTTGATGCCACCCACCACTTTAGCGGTCTGAAAATTCTTAACCTCCCCCAAATCAATCCTGTTGCCAGGAGGTAAGCACTGTTAAAAACCCTGTGTATTTTCTTGACTTTACATTTTTGTTTGAACAGCAGGGTTTTTTCAAAATTTATTTTTATTGTTGAAAAGATTACAGATCTCCCCTTTTCTCTTCACTAGCCTCTTCCACTAGCCTCACAACTGTGAGTGGCCATGGACTAGGCATATATGCATACAAATTCTGTGGTTAATCTCTTCCCACCCATTTTTTAATTTTTGAGGAAACTCCACAGAGACTACACCAGTCTGCATTCCCACCAGCAGTGCACCGGGGTTCCCTTTTCTCCACATCCTCACCAACCACTTGTTGTTTGTTGATTTACTGACAGTAACCTTTCTGGCAGGTGTGAGGTGATTGTAGTTTTAATCTGCATCTCTCTGATGATTAGTGATAATGAGCTTTTATTTTTTTCCTTGTCTCTTGGCCATCTGCATGTCTTCTTTGGAGAAGTGTCTATTCAGGTCCTGTGCCCATTTTTTAATTGGATTGTTTGCTTCTTTTTGTTGAATTTTTTATATTCATGTATTTTCTTCCACTGTTATTTTTTTTTGTGTGGTTTAGTATGTGGTTATGTATCTGATTCAGTGATTAAAAACAATGTGCTCATACTGGTTATGAAGTTGCTCTTTCTGCTCTTGTCATGTAGAATATGTACCAAAACCTGTTATGGCGCCCTCGATGGTTACTACATTCAATTCTCTATTCCGTGCTGTGTCATCCCTGAGTGTGGCTGAAAGTAGCGGGTGCCTGAGGCTCTTTAAGAACTGCTCATACTTTGGGACTTCTCAGCACTGCTCTTTCCAGAAATCCTCTGAGGAAAGGGTTATTGTGAGCCCTAGCAGGGACTGTTAATGTTATTATCCTAATCAGAGGGCTGGCAAGCCAGGGCCCACAGGCCACCCATCCCCCTGCGGTCCCCCTCCTATTTCTCTATGGTCAACTAGTTCAGAATGGACTTTACATTTTTTAAGAGTTGTTTTTTTAAAAAAGAATATGTAACAGAGACCCTGAAGTGGCCTAAAAGGCCTAAACTACTTAATATCTGACCTTTACAAAAAAACTTTGTCAGTCTCTGGTAAGATTATATTTAAATTTATTATGAATATTCAAAATTATTTCCAATTTAAGATGGAGGTGAGCTATATCTATGTGAAAAATGCTTGAAATGTGTGAGAGGACTAGGCCAGTGAATGCTAAGAGCATCATGTACCCTTTGTGGGTGGGAGGCCCAGGGATGCTGGGGTCAAGGATGGTGGCTGCAGGCCTCTTGAGAGACCTGGCTCTCGGGGGGCAGAAACTTTATTAGTTTATATATTTATTTCAGTTGAAGGGCAGGGGTGAGATCAAGTTTTTGGAACCAAAGCATAGAGGCAGACACTATTCAGAGGTGTTGAAGGCTACCGCTAGTAAGGCAAGAAAAGAGGTTCAGAGCCCTAGTGGAGATGCTTTGCTAAGCCTTCTCTCAAGGTGTTTCATTTGTTCTTGAAATCAGCCACAAAGTGTTCATTCGTGTTTTACAAATGAGGAAATCAGGTTCTGCCATTTCAACAACCTTTTCCAAGTTACACAGTAAATAGAATCCAGGTTTGAAAGTAGATCTGTTTGACTCTAAGTATCTATGACATTTTGTCTCCACCAGGTACGTCTTTTCCTTGTATATCATTCATATTTCTGTGATGTCATTACACAGAATGGTGATGGCAGGTTCCAAGGTAAAATTGTATATTACCCATCCATTCTGGATGCATCAAGTTCTCTTTAATATGACATCCAAGGCTGTTCTCAGGCACGTGTCTGAGTCTCTTGGCCTTTTCCTCTCTCCTCAATTTTATTCATATCAGACACCTGGGTGGCATGCTAGTTCCCGAACGCACTGCATTCTTCAAGCTTCTTGCATTATGGGACTCAGCTCCCTCTGCCAGTTCGGTGTTCAGAAACTCCTATTCATCCTTCCACCACCACCTCAAATATCACAGCCTCTTAGGGGCCATCTCTGCCTCCCTGACAGTTAACATAAGATCCTCTGAACTTCTTGGAATTGTTCTTTTATGTAGCTTAGGTAGTCAGAAAGGAAGTGTTTTTGCCTTTATTGTTTAGTTGACTGTGAATCCTTACAAACCAAGATTAAAGACAAATATCATATCCCCAGCATGTACCACAGATCCTGACATAGTGACGTCCTTACCTTTTAGTGATTCCGTGAATGAAAGAAAGAATAAACAAACAAATGGATGGATGGAGAGAGAGAGAGAGAGAGAGAGAGAGAGAGAGAGAGAGAGAGAGAGAGAGAGTAGAGGGAGAAGGAAAGAAAGAAAGAAAGAAAGAAAGAAAGAAAGAAAGAAAGAAAGAAAGAAAGAGAAAGAAAGAAGGAAAGCTGAGAAAGAGGGAGGAAGACCTGCTTTCCCACTTTAGTTACCATGTGCCTGTTGTACTCACTGCAGAACTCACTCTGCCCCTCAGTCATAAGCTCCTGCCACACTGATAACTTCCTGTCAGGTGCTGTGAGCATGCCAATTCACTCCCCTTGACTCACGTTTGCAAGTACTTTGGGATGAGTCCTAGTCCCTCGGGCCTGAGTACAAGGACCCTCGCTGAATGTTTTACTTCAGCATCAAGTGTTTACCAAATGTTATGTGTGGACACAAAACCACCTCATGTTCGGCACATCCCTCCTCAGCCCCCGGCATATCCATGATGACGACTCTGGTCTCATTGCTTGTCTGTGGGCTGCTTGGGTCTGTGCTGGGCAAGCCCTCAGTGGGCCTCATGTTGAAGGCAGACAATTAGCCTATAAATGGTTGCTAATCCAATTCTCTTTCTCTCAGAATCCCTAAGGGACTTTAGCTTGATGTGTGTGGTGGGTAATGTTATATATCCACTTGACGGGGCTAAGGGGTGCCCAGAGAGCTGGTAAAAAATTATGTCTTCATCTGTAAGGGCATTTCAGGGAGAGACTAGCACTGGAGTAAGTAGACCTAGTAAGAAGCGCCATTCTCCTTCAGCACTGTGCAAGGGCATCATCCACACCATTGAGAGCCCAATAGCACAGACAGTGGAGGATGGGTCGGTTTTCTCTCAGTGCTGATCTCAGAGCCCTGTGTTCTCCTTCCCTTGGACAGAGGGGCTCCTGGTTCTCTCACCTCCACTACAGCATCCACACAAGCCACCCTCCTCCTCCTCTTGCTCAGGCTCCTGGGGCCCAGATTAAAGTACAGGCAAGCCTTCCTAGTTCCCCAGCTTGCAGCCAGCCAGCCGGTGGTGGGGCTTCTTGGCCTTAATGTGGGAGCGAGTTCCTCTAATAAATATGCTTTTGGAGAACTCTGTCCAACACAGTGTGGATTTCTCCCCAATATTGTACATCACCACAAAAGGAAAGTCCTTCTAATCAATCCCCTTGCAGGAGGATCTCAGTAGCTATTAAATAGTTATCAAAACATTGTGTTTTTAAAGTCTTTATTGTTGAAAGTATTACATAGGTCCTCCTTTTCCCCCAAGGATCTCCTCCAGCCCACTCCAGTCTGAAACATGGTTGACTGGCTTTTTCTTAACACCATTTAGAGGTGGGATCGCTGAGGCACAGATACTGAAAGGTGTTCTGAAGCAGAGTGCCCACGATGCTCTATGTCCTCAACTCCACAGTCTCTGTGACCTCAGTCTCCCGCTTGTTTGCCTTCCTGGGCTCCCGGGGAGGAGCAGTACCCCGGAGCTGGGTGCAGTGTCTGCATCATAATTCAGTGCAGCCCAGCCCGTGTAAATACTGCGTCATTTTAAAGTTTCATAAACTAATCCATAGTGGCTCCCAAAGCACCAACTATTTCCTATCCACTATATATCAAGCATTTTTAACTGTCTATAATTGCACAATTAAGCAATAGGCCATCAGGTCTCTCAAGAGTCATTAGCTCAAAATGTTTCAACCTCCACAACCTGGCCCCAGGGACAGTTCCTGCCTGAGGGGATGGTGGGCACGCTCACCCAGTTGCCTGACTCACAGTCCGATTTTGGCAAGGGAGTGGGAAGCCTCACTGAGCTTGAGCATGGCAGAGGGGAGGAAGGAAGATGGAAACCCAGCACTGCCCCGGATATGGGGAGGAGGTCCAGGCATCTCACTTCCATCCCCATCATTCCTACGAATGAAAGTTATTTCAGTGTAAAATCACCCCTTTGTGGGGGCTGAGGGGACAATGGAGAGGGTAAAGGAGGTCAAATTCAAGGTGACTAAGGAGCCTAGATTTCAGGTGCTGAGCACACAATAGAGTATGCAGATGTTGTATTATAAAGTTGTACACCTGAAATTTATATAATATTATTAACCAACTAGGGGCCTGGTGCACAAAAATTTCTACACTCGGGAGGGGGTGTCCCTCAGCCCGGCCTGTGCCCTCTCGCAGTCTTGGACCCCCTGGAGGATGTCCACCTGCTGGTGTGCCTTGCCAGCCTGGTGAGGGGCTGATGGCTGTTTGCAGGCTGCCCACAGCTTTCATTGACCCAACATCCCAGCGAGGCTGGCTAGAATCAGGTTTCTGGGGTTTATTTATCTTCTATAATTGAAACTTTGTTACCTTAAGCGGAGGCCTGGGCAGGCAACAGAAGCCTCCTGTTTGCTTCAGCTCCGTGGCTTCTATAATTGAAACATTGTTGCTTCAGCAGAGGCCCACTGGCCTAGTCAGGCAGTTGCATACAGAAGCCACCTGTTTACTCTAGCTCTGTGGCTTGCTGGCCTCCATCTTGGCTGGGTTAATTTGCATACAGCCGCTCTGATTGGCTTAGAGGCATGGCTTAGGTGTCTTGGAGTGATGGTCAATTTGCATATTACTCTTTTATTAGATTGGCTGTTACCTCAATGATGTTAAAAAGTACCAACATGTGCCTCTTTGGCACATTCAGTATGCCTTGACTTTTAACTCTTCGTATGAGAAACATTTAGTCTTACTCATGTTGCTTCTGTGATTCATACTTCCATGAGTGTCTTCATTTAAATACATCACATAGGTCAGATGTGTGTCAACACCAAGATAAGGGGCTAAAACGGTCACATGATCCTGAATGGTGTGTCCTGAAAATAGCACCTACAGCATTTCATATCGGGAGCAAAAATTCTGCGGTGGCATTTTGTATACATTTATTCATTTTCTTAATTTAGAACTGCTGTGACACCTTTTCTCTAGAAGTTTCTCCCACACATGGAATTTTCCTGAAAGGTCACCCCCTCATCCCTGTGCCTTTACACACAAGGCGCTGAGAAAGAATATCTTTAATTGCATATCTCTCTGTGCTTCCCCATAGCATATAAGAGTGTGCTTTGCAGTAAGATTTGTTGAATAATAATGATCCTACTATAAATATATTTTCTTTGCAAGTTTTTAAAAAGCATTTTAATCTCAAAATTTATAAACAGCAACAATAAAGACATTAATTGCACAACAGCAAGTGTTAGCTTGGATGAAAGGGTCTGGGGAATAAGCAGATATTGTATTTTTTGGCAGATTCAGAAAAGTACATTGTTAAACAGGGAGCTTTGGCAAATATTAAGTGCTAGAGATCACATTCCTGGCCCTTTTGTGTTTTTGTCTATTGTATTCAGGTTCTATTATTTTCCTAGTCTTTTTTTTAGAATGTTTCACTGTAGTTTTTGTACCTGTATTCAGAATTTGGGAGAAATAAACTGTCAATTAGAATTGGCAGTGGGATGAAAGTTAGATATTGTGAGCTAGAGTCTTTAAGATTGTGCAATAAAAGTTTGCTTTATAAAAGGATTCTTTACTTAAGTAAAAGATATTTCAGGGTTCCTTTAAATAAAAAATGAATGGCTTTTAAATACCTGGCTACTTTTTCTTTTCCCACCCAACCACATGACACCTTCAGAGTGCCAGTCCACCAGCATTCTGGATGGGGTCCCATGTGATGGCTCCATCCCGTGTGTCCTACCTCCACTAATGCTCCTGTTCTAGAACAATCTGCCTTTTCTTTTTTCACAGCCTAAGCTCTTCTTTTCATTCATGGCTAGTTAAGTTTCTGTCAATCCACCTCTTCTCTCCCTCCTTTGAATCCCTCAGTGCGTATACTCTTCGTTCCAGCACCGTCTGTCAGTGTCAGGTGCTTTTTTTGACTCAAATTCCACATGTGTATTGGCTTTGTCACCATAAATATATTTAAGTTCCTCACGATGTTCCATAAAAGCTTGCTAGCTGATCTTTTACTGGTGTACCTTTACATTAATTTAAAATAAAAACCTCTCAGATGTTCTTTAGAGATTGAAGAAGGGGTTGACACACTTTCTGTCAAGGTTCAGATAGTAGGTGTCCGGGGTTTTGCAGACCAGGTGGTCTTCCCTGCTGGACTCAGCTCTGACATTGTGCACAAAAGCAGTTGTGGACAGTAGGTAAATCAGTGAGCGCGGCCGTGTTCCAATAACGTTCTAGTTACAAGCCGGCAGCAAGAGAGATTTCAGCCCTGACCTACAGCATAGGACCACCTCTCTTGCAGAACACCTCCTTTAACCTCAGAGCAACTGACAGTGGACGGTGGACATCACATGGGACATGCATCTCATTCTCCAGCCCAGGGAACGCATAGCATCGCAGTGTCCTCCACATGTTCCCAAATCATGCCTAGGAATGTTTTTTAGTTACTCAGACTATGATAACTAATGAACCTTTCTGTTTGTTTAAGAATAATGCTTGTGCTGGAACCCTCACACAATGCTGTCAGGAGTATTAGTCCAGCATTCACAGAAGCACTGTAACATTATGTAGCCTAAATATCTTCATAGTCTTCTATCCATCAGTTCCCTTAAGGGAAATATGCTGAAGAAATCATCCTTTTATTCAGTACCTGGTTACCAAGGGCCCACAGTGTGCCAGTATGGGGCTAGGTGTTGGCTCAGATGGCAGGGAGCAGAGACTGAGCTGCAAGCTGTCAATTACCGCATCATTTACCACAAGCAAAATCAGTAACAAATCTTGTATTCAACAGTGGGCAGCAGTCCTAGCTGGCTTGGCTCAGTGGATAGAGCATCAGCCTGCGAACTGAAAGGTCGTGGGTTCGATTCTAGTCAAGGGCACATGCCTGGGTTGCAGGCTGGATCCCCAGTGGGGCCATGCAGGAGGCAGCGGATCAATAATTCTCTCTCATCATTGATGTTTCTGTCTCTCTCTCCCTCTCCCTTCCTCTCTGAAGTCAATTATATATATAGACTAGGGGCCCGGTGCACAAAAATTTGTGCACTGGGGCAGGGGGGGGAGTCCCTCACCCGGCCTGTGCCCTCTCCCAGTCTGGGACCCCTCTGGGGATGTCCACCTGCTGGTGTGCCTGGCCAGCCTGGGTGAGGGGCCAATGTCTGTTTGCAAGCTGGCCAAGCTCCCCAGTGGAGACCCTCACCCCAGGGGGTGTGGCAAGCCTGGGTGAGGGGCTGAGGGCAGTTTTCAGGCCGGCCACAGCTCCCACTGACCCT
>PVJC01050186.1:0-11890 GCA_004026665.1 Murina feae
CAGTGGTCACACACACACACACACACACACACACACACACACACACAGAAGGCGCCTGGCAGACTGGGGCCATCATAGGACATCCACTGAGGGGTCCCAGACTGTGAGAGGGCCCAGGCCGGGCTGAGGGACTCCCTCCACCCCGAGTGCACAAATTTTTGTGCACCGGGCCCCTAGTCAAAAATAATTATTATTATTACTGTTGCCATTTAATAATATCTGTCAGAATAGGATATTTTGAAATTTAGTTGAAGTTAATTTATAATATAAAATCAATAGGATGGATGTTAATTTATTTGACCACTAAACTTGTATTATACCTAACAATGGCAAGTTGGAGTAGACAAAGTTGTTTTAAACAAGTTTTATTAAGTTAGCCTCACTTGCTAAAGTTTAACCTGATTGATGTGAATCTAGATCCATAATGTATTTCTGGATTGATTTTTATAAAAATTAAAGTATATTTAAAGCACATCTATGATTTGAAATTAAATTTCCTTATATTTCTAGGAATTTTAGGTTTATCCTATATAATAAAAGCCTAGGTGGTGTCGTGCAACATCATCATAACATGGCCGCCATAAGATGGCCGCCACAATATGACCACCTCACATTGTCACAAGATGTCCTCCACTAGATAGCTGCCACAATATGGTTGTCCCTACGTCATCCCAAGATGGCCACCCTACATCATTACAAGATGGCCACCCCCACATTGTCACAAGATGGCCACCACAAGAAATACCACCACAAGATAGCCACCAAAAGATGGCCGGCAGGGGAGGGCAGTCATGAGTTATCAGGCAGCAGGAGAGGGCAGTTGGGGGCAAACAGGCTGCTTCAGGGGAGGGCAGTTGGGTGCAACCAGGACTGCAGGGGAGGGCAGTTGAGGGCAAGATCAGGTCAGCAGGGGAAGGCAGTTGGGGGGCAACCAGGCTGGCAGGGGAGAGCTGTTGGGGGCCATCAGACCAGCAGGGGAGGGCAGTTGGAGACCGTTCAGCAGGGGAGGGCAATTGGGGGTGACCCCTGCAGAGCAGGGAAGTTGGGGGCAATTGGGTCAGCAAGGGAGGCCAGTTGGGGGCGATTGAGCTGGCAGGGGAGCAGTTAGGGGGTGATCAGGCACGTGAGCAGTTAGAGCTCAGCAGTCCCAGATTATGAGAGGGATGTCTGACTGCCACCAAGGGGTCCCAGATTAGAGAGGGTGCAGGTTCAACTGAGGGTTACCCCTCTCCCCTTCCCCTGTGCAAGAATGTTGGGCACTGGGCCTTTAATCTTATATAATAAAAGCCTAATATGCTAAATGTCTGACCATTCAACCAGTTGCTATGATGTTCACTGACCATTTTTTTCCCCATATTTGGGCCATTTTATTTATATCCCATGTTTAATTGTCATCACTGATTTTGATATTCATGCTAGTGACTGATGTGAAGTTGACTTTAAAAGTGTCAACCTCTTTCATTCAAAAGAGATTTGTCTTCATTCTGCCTAGAAACAACACCTGGACCTGATCCCTAGGCAGAACTACAGGATCAACAACATTTCAAATGTGAATGTCTTCACGCTGCACCTAAGCTTTTCGCTATATCTGATGACTGAAATTGACAGAACAAACTGTAGTGCGTGTTTTCAAATTCAGCCCCATGGACTGGGAGCGACCTCACAGCAGCCTCATATGGTCCTTTGCTCTGTGAGCGAAAATCAACCCTGAAATTGCCTTTTTCTCTTCATACCACAACACTAATCTTGGCCCTTTCAGTATGGAGCTCCAGAGGTTAGAAGAGTCACAACAGATGGACTGAAAGGAAAGACATGGAGGGGAGAGAATGCTTTTATAAGAACTGCATCTCCCTTGGATTAAGCCCTGTTACATTAACAGGGAAAATGGGATATGACAGAGGATGGATTAATTTGCAATTTCTAGTCCTAGAAGGAATTCATTTCACCTTTTCCAGTGGCTACATTTTCTACCTGTTACTCTTATACTTAAGAATCAACCTGGCTCAGCTGGTGTTGCTCAGTGGTTGAGCTTAAACCTATGAACCAGGAGGTCAAGTTTCTATTCCCAGTCAGGGCACATGCCTGGGTTGCAGGCTTGGTCCCCAGTGGGAGGCATGCAGGAGGCAGCTGATCTGTAGTTCTCTCTCATCATTGATGTTTCTATTTCTATATTATATCTTTCTCTCCCTCTCCCTGTCTGAAATCAATATAAATGATTTTTGTAAATCAACCTGATTAACCCAATACATTCAAAATCCTTGGAATAGTACTAATTTCAACACACAGTGGCTAAGCATACAAGTTTTTACATAAATGCACTTTATCAGAAACATTTTATTGTATATTTTAAAGGCATATTTAGAGCATTATGCGTATAAATATTTTCCCATCTAAACTAATAAAAGCGTAATATTAAAATTAACCATTTCTTCGGGACGGCCTAAGCCACGCCCACCAGCCAATCAGAGTGACTGTATGCAAATTAGCCCAGCCAAGATTGCGGAGGCGGCAGCCCTGGGCTCCGCCATCTTAGGAGCCTGGGTCCTGGCAAGGTATCTGGCACCCTGGGCCGCCAGATGCCTTCCCCAGCTGAGAAGCCTTCCGGGGAAGAGGGGACCAGCCTGGCGGGACCCCGTTGCCCCCTGCTGGGAGGCCGATCCAGTGGCCAGCGCCACCTGAAAGGCCTTCCGGGGGAAGCGGGACCCCGCAGCCCCCTGCTGGGAGGCCGATCCGGCCGGAACGGCCTTCTGGGGGAAGCGGGACCCCGCAGCCCACTGCTGGGAGGCCGATCTGGTGGCCAGCAACACTGGAATGGCCTCCCAGGAGAAGCCTGGGGGGTGGGGGGACCCCATGCCCCCTCCTGGGAAGCCTATGGGGTGGTCAGCCGCCACTCCATTGCTTCCCAGGCAATGGCCCAGAGGGTCAGTGGGAGCTGTGGCCAGCCTGAAAACTGCCCTTGGACCCTCTTCCAGGCTTGCCACACCCTCTGGGGTGAGGATCTCCACTGGGGTGCTTTACCAGCCTGCAAACAGACATTGGCCCCTCACCCAGGCTGGCCAGGCAAACCAGCAGGTGGCCATCCCCAGAGGGGTCCCAAGCTGTGAGAGGGCACAGGCCGGACTGAGGGACCCCCCTCCCCCACCACCCCAGTGCACAAATTTTTGTGCACCGGGCCCCTAGTAATGTAAATAAATTTGCAAAGCCAACCCTTGCTATCAAACCAGTCTTATTCAGTTAGTGTTGTAATGCACTCCACTAATCACACAAAGACGCCTCAAGAAGTTGAATTAGGAGTCACATTTATTGCAAATCTGGGACTACGAGGGGGCATTTTTGCTCTCCAAATCTCGCAGTCCTAAGATGGCCACAACACTAGATTTATATAGGCAAAAATCACAAGGTATCGATTACATCTTTGGGTTTGGAATGAGGAACCATTCTGAATCCCTGATACAGGAACAAAAGCAGTTTACAGAAGCAAATTATAGTTTTGGGTTTGGAATGAGGAACCTGGTTTGCAAAAAGCAGTTTACAGAAGCAAAAATTGGGCATGTTCGTTACCACTGAACCAATGGAAACACATTGCCTAGATCCATGGGTCATGGGACCACTGAGTCAACTAGAATACGTTATCTGTAGTCATCGAGGTAATTTAGGTTGATTGTACTGTCCTGGTTCCCAGGTACAGAAGAATGTGCTTTCTAAAACCAGTATGACCACATCCAATCGGGTATTTGATTGAATACAGTTCAGAAAATCAAAATAACTTTTCTATTATTTTAACAAGCAAATAATGACAGAAGCCAAACAGCAGGGTTAGAAGCCCCTGGACAGGAGGGGCCCAGGCAAGCTCAGGGTGTGGCCTGGTCACCCCACATCCACCAGCAACTCTTCAAGCCCCAGTGGCCAACTCCCCCCGCCAGGGGACCATGAAGAGCTTTCCTAAGTCAGTTATTTAATTTTAAATTTAGAGGCAACTGGTGAGAGCAGAGAAATTCCTGGAAACAGTCCACAGGTGGGTCTGCAGGCAGCCTCTCCAGCATGATTCCTAATTTAATCCTTTGTGAATTTCCAGACACGTGGCGTTTGAGGGGACAGGGCATTTTATGTTTTGCTTTGGTTGTTTGTCCTTTAGCTTTCTGCTTTAGGTGGGAAAGTGCCACAGAGAAAAGCGCTCCGTGCGCTGAGTGAGCTCAGCTAGGATGCTGAATTTACATTAATGGGGGAAAAATACCTCGTATGAAAATATTTTCTTAAAACGCTTCATGTCAAGAGGAGTCAGGTTTCACCAGATGTTAAGAACCATTCAGAGTGGCTTCTACTTTCTATGCCTGTAAATGCCTGTGCTCTCATTCAACGACTCTGTCAGAAATGTTAAAAAATGGGAACCAAACTGAAAGCAAAATTCATCCTAGAGAAAACTGAAAAATGGCTAGATATAATGAAAAAATACACATTAGTTCATTATAAGAAGTCAAAAGTGCTATCTAAATGGCTATAATTTCTGTTGCATTCAAAGACCTAAAGTTACGAAGGAAAAATATGGTTTAAATCTAATTAAATGTGCTCAGAAAAAGAATCTGCCCTGGAATTAAATAACAATGATTACCATTTTCAAAGAGTGACTTTACAACATAATTTCCTCTCATTCTAGTTCTACTCAAAATGGTAAAGTAAGTCAGAATGAAAATCACACTTATTATGTGGGGCGTTACTTTTCCTGGAGACCTCTGGCCTCTATCTTTCTCAGTTAATTATATTTCATAAGAAAGGGGCCATATTTGCTTATGTTTATGACATGCAATTGAGCTTCCTATATCCAAATGGAAATCACAATGTTTGCTAGATTGAGAACATTTTTGTTTTGTTTTGTTTTTATATTTTTCACTTGTGAGGTGTTAAAGAACAGGGAACATCAAGAAGTGAAAAGATAAAAATCAATGTAAAAAGTAATTTGTCTCTAATTTAGGACATCAGAAACCCTAAATGAGATTTAATAGCATTTCCGGAAACACATCAGATCATCACATCTTCATTTTGTGGTTTCAAAAGTCTTGCTAAAATCTCTCCAATAAAGGTCTTGCACTTTGATGGCTTATTCATTGCAACTTATTTTTAAAAATAATGACTCTCTGTCCACCCTGTGTAAATGACTAAGCTGCTGGACCCACCATGCCATGATTATTATGAGATTTTCTTCTAAATTAGGAAAATAAGCTTTACCACATCATGATATCCTTAAAAGACATTTGAAAATACTGCGTTATATATTTTACCTTTATTTATGAAAACACAAAACTATTTGCAGAAAATACTGATGGGATTCTAAATGTTAAATAGCCTATTAACATGAACTCAAGTCCATATTACACTAGAAATGGTTTTCTTTAATAACTTCTGGTTTTTAAAATGTTCCATGTATTGGCTGGAGAACATGCTGAGTGCAATGAGCTGGTGCCAGCAAGAGAGCACTTTTCACCATCAGTAGTATCAGTAGTTTCCAGAATGTTCCTCTGTCCTTGAATCTCCCCTTTTTCGGACTTTCACCTAATCCAGCGGCTCTCAACCTGTGGGTCGCGACCCCTTAAGGATCAAATGACCCTTTCACAGGGTCGCCTAAGACCATCCTGCATATCAGGTATTTACATTACGATTCATAACAGTAGCAACATTACAGTGATGAAGTAGCCATGAAAATAATTTTATGGTTGGGGATCACCACAACATGAGGAGCTGTATTAAAGGGTCGTGGCATCAGGAAGGTTGAGAACCACTGGCCTAGAGCTTTCCACCTTTACTACTAAGATTATTCAGGTCAATAGGATGGTGTTTCCCATTTGTTTTTTTGGTCTCATAAGTATCATACTTTCCGTTGTGGGTCATATTTGCAAGCATTCATTTTAAACGTATCACTATGTTAAATGAATTTAAATCTAAAATTGAACATTCAGTAGTTGAACTCATGCCACTTTATCTGTCATAAAAAAACATTAATGACAGATAAAATGGCATGAGGTCATTCATTTATTCCCTTTTCTCTGCCTTTTTTCCCCCACAAAGTCTTACTGTTTACCAAGATGTGTGTATTGAAGATATTTTTTTTAAAGGTAAAGATAGATCTAGGCCTCTAGGAGAAAACATGAATCAGACAGATCAATGCCACAGTTAAAATCTGGACTTCACTTACATTTTTAAGGTTACATTCACATCATCTACAAAAATTAGTATTTTATGTTTTGCTATTTGCTTTTTGCCCTACATTTTAAATGGCTTTTTTACAGCAGATGCAAAAAAATGGTAATACGGTGTAGGTAAGTGAAAATATTGGACATATGAAAATGAAAGACATCCAAAGGTCTAGGAACTGAGCAAGAGATTGGAGATGAAAATTCTGAGACTAAAATATGCCTTGAAATACTCAAATTCAACACATGCATGTGCATAAATGCAAGCACACAAGCCACCACATTAGAGGTACTGGGAATCCGAACTTTTACTGATCTTGGCACCTTATTAAAATGAGATAGAGGGATAGGAAAGGTGATTCCACCAGTCTAGGGCCTACCTACCACAATAAGAATAATTGATTTCACCCTGAGCATAAACTCAGGGACTTTGTGTTTTATTTCTTTCCGCAGCAATGGGTTGGTTTCCTAAAGGCAGCTCTATTCCATGAGGCTGGTGTTGGCTGACCACACCTTTTTTTTAAATAGCTAATAAACATTTACACACATGTCATTAACTCATGACTTTAAAAGTGAAAACATTTTTTTTAATTTTTTTACCGACCTACTAACTTAGCCTCATTTTGCATTTTTAAACTATATCCTTAAATAAATATTTTCATAAATGATAATATGCTATATACAGTGTATTGTACATATATTTAATATAACATATAATATATAATATATAACATATAATATAACATATAAAATCTGATATATTTATACACCTGACAATTATTTTTAAAGTCTTCTAATATTCCAATGAATAAAAATTGGTATGATTATTAAAAATTAATATTCTCCTATGATGAACATTTTGACAACCATGAAATTAACATTATTTTACATTAAAATTTTCTGTGTTCCTGCTTCTATATAGTCTACAATATGGTTTAATTTTTCTTTGTTAAACTGGCAATGTTGGAATTCATTTATCTTCCTATAAACTAAACCCTAGTATTTTGTTTGTTCCTTGATGTTTTAAAAAAATACAGATTTTGTTTTTGTTTGTAATTTAAGGACTTTTTAAAGTAAAAATACAGACTTTTTCTAGTGAACTGAATATCCCTACTCTCAAATGGGTGGCATTTTCTCTTCAGTTTATCAGATGTACCCACTTCCACCATCTGTTTTCATCATGTAGATATTCCTACAAAAGTTATCATCTGTATCCTCAAATCATGATTATAAATATTTGAGTGAGAAGATTCAATACTTCAAAGAGTTCTGACTTAATACTCCTTCATATAATGAATTAAAAATTAGTTTAACTTCTTTAGCACTGATAAATATTATTTAAAAATAGTGTGGTGGTTCCATCAAAGTATAGCCTGAAATGGAAATAGGCTGGATTCAGGGAGCCTTGAAGAGATTTAATAATCCAGCTAATGTAGTTTTCAGAGCCCAGATGCAAGCTCTGGCCAAACCTGGAAATTGCACCAATCAGGTTTGATTTACACTAGAAAAACCTTACCTTCATTCAGGCAAAAATACATATCAATTGAATTTCAGGATGTGAGAGAAAAAACTTGCATCACCAAGAAATAAAAGGGAAAAGCTATCAAAACCACGTTCTCTCCTGGTTTTTGTTTCAATTATTATGTTAAGAATCTGTTAAAGTCTATTAAACATTTTAATAGAAATTATATAAAACAAAAGAGCATCTCCGTAAAGTTTACATTTATTTTTAGATTCATTTGATAATACTGTTACTTTTAAATGTGCTTTAAAATATTCAAGGCCCACAGCACAGATTCATCTTGTATTTTGTAATCTTGATATCAGACTGGTATGTAGGTAATGAAGGTAATACCTCCATTTCACAAACAAGGGAATTAAAATACATAGATAATAATTAGTTAGAGATAAAATCTAAAAGTAAAACTAATTGTTTTCAGTGGTAAAATTGCAGTGTGTGTTTTGCATCCCAGCCATCATACCTTGCCAACAAATCATTATGATAAATCACCTATTTTGACCCTTTCATTTGAAATTAATTCTAGACCTACATAAAAGTTGAAATTATAATACAAATAGTTTACTTTTATAATACATCTCATTTTAGAACACTTAGGTTGCAAAATATTGCTAAGATAGCACAGAGACCCTCTCATACATCCGACCATTAAATCCCACCTCCCCCCCATATTAATACCTTGCATTAGTATGGAACATCTAATCTAATAAAAGAGTAACATGCAAATTAACCAACACTCTGAGACACCTAAGTCATGCCCACCAGCCAAGCCACACCCACCAGCCAATCAGAGCAGCTGGATGCAAATTGACCCAGCCAAGATGGTGGCTAGCAGCCAGGGAGCTAAAGCAAACAAGAGGCTTCCATTGCAACTGCCTGCCTCAGCCAGCTGGGCCTCTGCTCAAGGCAACAATATTTAAATTATAGAAGATACATAAACCCAGAAACCTGATTCCAGTCAGCCTGACTGGGACCTTGGGTCAATGGGAGCTGTGGGCAGCCTGAAAACAGCCCTCAGCCCCTCACCAACATTGCCCAGGCACCCCAGTAGGGACCCGAACCCTGAAGGGGCTGTGGGCAGCCTGAAAACAGTCCTTAGCTCCTTACCTAGGCTGGCACAGCCCTGCCAGGGTGAGGATCCCCACTGTGGGGTTTGGCCAGCCTGCAAAGAGCCATCAGCCCCTCACCCAGGCTGGCCAGGCACGCCAGCAGAAGGACATCCCCCAAGGGGTCCCAGACTGCAAGAGGGCACAGGATAGACTGAGGGATCCTCCCCCCTCGAGTCCACAAATTTTTGTGCACCGGGCCCCTAGTATGATATAATTGAGAAAACAACATTGATATGTTATTTTTAAGCAAAGTCCATCCTAGTCAAATGTCCTTAGTTTTTACCTAATAGACTTTCTGCTCCAGGACCCTGTCCAGAAAATCACATCACATCTCGTTGCTTCCGTAGGCCCCCTTGGCTGTGACAAATGACCAGACTTCCTTTGGTACTGATGTTTTTGACATTGGGATTTGTCTGATGTTTTCCCCGTGATTAGCCTGGGGTAATGTGTTTTGGGAGCACAGCCACTGAGGTACTGTGCCACCTTCATCACATCTTGTTAAGGGCACGTGTCATCAGCATGACACATCGCTGTTCATGTGAAACATATCACCTGGCTGAGGTCCCGAAGGGCAGATGCTACAGGGATACTCTATTTCTTTAGATTCCGTTCTATACTGCGGTCTTTGGAAGGGATCCCGCAGTTAGCAGGTGGGGAATTATGCTTTCAGACCTGAGGGGGAAACATTTACACACATTTTTTGGAATTTCTCTATACAGGCAATTAGTCTCTTCACTCAATTAATTAATTTCTTAAGTCATTTATGTGGGTGTCAACTTATGGATATTTATTTTAAAATTCAGGTTGACTCCAGTTCTATTTTATTTTGTTGTTCAAATTGTTACAGATTTAGCCATTGCCTTTTGACTTACCTATTTATATTTTTTGTTTGTTTGTTTGTTTGTTTTGGGTTGATTTGTGTGTGTGTGTGTGTGTGTGTGTGTTTCTTTTAGTATTTTCTTATTTTCAAAGACTACAAGATGATTAAGGCTTGTTTTCTGTATTTTCAGACTCAGTTCTAAAATTGCACCAAATTCTACACATATTCATGTTTTATAACTTTCCTGTGATTTATCATTCTCTCTCTTCCTCTGTCTCTCTGACTTCCTCTCTATCAATTGCTTTTAATACTCTACCCCAACAATTTATGTAATTGATTTCTTAATATATTTTATAACATTCCTCAAAATAAATATTAACAATTTTATTTGAATTTAAAAATACCATTACCTAGTCTGCAGACCTTAGTCACAATCATAACTGTTCCTTTAATATCTTCACTATAAAATAAATAATCTTTCTGGGAGGGGATCAAATGGAGGATTGCTCATTGCACTGATGTCATCATTTTTGTTGGTAAACTGAAGTTTGGAGTGGTTTCAGTCTCTTTTTTTTTTCTAGTATTTCCTCATGATATGATTATGGTTAACATTTTGGAAAGAAAATCATTGAAATGATGCAGTATGTACAGATGATATTTATTGATTTATTTACTAGTGACGTTAATTTCAATCCCTTGGTTAAGGTAGGATCTGTTACATTTCTTAACTGTAAAGTTATTATTTTTTTCTTCATAATTAAAAAATGCCATGTAGAGGATAATGTAAGACTATGGAATTATGTCATTTATAGTTATGTCCACTTACGAGTTTTAGCATTTATTTATGATTTTTTTTACTTGAAACTTTTATTACTATGGTGATTGTCAAAAGGTAATTTTCTAATGCCATCTTTTATTTAATATTTTAGATTTCATATTTATATGAAGAATGTTGCTCCTTTCCTATGTCTCTGTTTATTTATTTGATTATATCAGTATGGAGACCTGTGTTAATAAAAATTCAATGGTTTAAAACCAATTGCCCATAACCATTTATTTTAATGTTCAATTTGCCCCTGGTTTAGCAAGTGGGACCTTATCTATGATACTTTCTCTATATTTTAATATTTGCAGTTGATTGTTATATATGTAATAGTGTCTCAAGTAATGATTTCCAGGAGGTTAGAGATACAAAATATCATCAAAATATAAATCCTTCCATCCCTCAATAAATTATTATTAGAATTACATTAAACAAACTATAAAGCAAGCATATAATGTTAAACAGAATTATGACTAAAAACAATTCCTAGAAAATTCTTAACTCATGTTAGTCATTATAGGTATACTAGGTAGAACAATTGTTTTTTAATTTTATTTTCTTAAGAAAACAATCTTAAAAGGAATGACTGAAATGATGAAATTTGATTTCTAAATTGGGGCAACATTTTACCATAAAAGCTTTAAACAAGGGGGACCTTATCTATGACACTTCATGAATTTCTTCAAACTACACCAAGCTCAAATTTCTCTAGGCTTCTTGGGGAAGTGACCTTGCACAGTAATGACTGGTAAACTTGGTGGGTATCTGTAATTTCTGAAGGTCATCGTCTCTCCTGCTTTAGTGCCTCCCTGCTGAGTTCAGTGGCTTAGGAACAGTTGATGATGATGACTCCATAATTAACTCATTATAGAAAATCTAAGATTTTTCCTTCCGTGTTGCTGTTTGTTTAAACTGATTGTGAGCAAGAAAGAATGGAAAAATCTTGTATTTTATTGCAAAAACAAGGAGGCTTTTTAAAATAACTTTTATGCCTTTGATGTTTTGACTAGAAGCCTGCTTGACAACTCTAGTGAAAATAAAAGAGTAAAGGTTTGGGAAATAATTAACACCTCTGCTTTATTATATTTTCAACTAGGGGCCCAGTGCACAAAAATTTGTGCACTCGGGGTGGAGCGAGTCCCTCAGCCTGGCCTGTGCCCTCTCACAGTCTGGGACCCCTCAGTGGATGTCCTATGATGGCCCCAGTCTGCCAGGCGCCTTCTGTGTATGTGTGAGTGTATGTGTGTGTGTGGCCACTGGGGACCTGCCCCCAGCCGCATCTGAGGCTCGGAGCAGTCCTCCTGTGTGTGTCTACCTGCCGGGGGCCTGCCCCCAGGCACACCGTGGAGGCTTGGAGCAGGCACCCCCTCTATGTTGATCTCTCAGACTCTTGCCCTCCCCTGCATGTTGTTCTCTTTTTTGAGCGTGGCCAGG
>PVJC01050187.1:0-11875 GCA_004026665.1 Murina feae
CAGGGACAGAGGTCAAATCCAGGGGGCTTGACTGTCAGGAGTGGGTGCTCTTCCTCTCAGCCATGCTGTGGTCAGCTTGCACTACTGCCATAAACCACGGAGGAGCAGCCACGTGCACCTCGGAATGAGCAGGAACCTCTTGCCCTCCCCCTCTGCTTTGCCCCTTTCCTCTAAGGTGGACTGTAAATAGCAAGGAGACCAGGGTAGATGGAAGAAACCTCGGTCAGGGTGGTAGGAAAGAGAGAACATTTTCTCTTCCATCTCCCTAAATGTCATTAGCTCCCATATCCCAAGAACACAGCCAACACAAAATCTCCTATAAGATGCTAAGCATGAGCCATCAGCCACAGGAGCCAGGCTGCTCTAGAGAGGCTGACCTGGCACAGCTATTCAATTCCTGTTTAAAGTGGGCAAGGTGCCCAGGTCAACCATGGTGCAGAGGTTGAATGTCGACCTATAAACCAGGAGGTCTCGGTTCAATTCCTGGTCAAAGCACATACCCAGGATGCAGACTCTCCTCTCTGAAATCAATAAAAATATATGTAAATAAATAAGTAAAGTAGGCAAGTGACACTCCATGTGTCTAGAGCAGGCCTGGTCACCTAGCAAGGTCAGGACATTTTTTTCTCCTCTCCCACACTTTGACTGGGAAGTTGGGGGAAGGAAACTCCTTGAGCCTCGTTGAACTCCACACACACACACACACACACACACACACACACACACACAGCATGTTCTCTGCCTTGAAACCTTCAGGGACAGGTATCTTCCCAGAAACATGCAGGTAAAACAACACAATCCTTTGCCTTCCGAACTTTATGCTTGACCTCACTCAGAGTACGTATTTGGTCCAAAATACGCTGAAACATATGGGAAAAAATGAGTTAATTAAAAAAACTTTTTAAAAATTTGATAAAATATACATCTATACATAAAATTTATCATTGTAACCATTTTTAATATAGTTCAATGGCGTAAGTACATTCACATTATTGTGCAACCGCTATGGTTCAATTCCAGGTCAGGGCACAAGCCTGGGTTATGGGCTCAATCCCCATGCCAGGGGTGTGCAGGAGGCAGCTGATCAATGATTCTTTCTCATCACGGACAGCTCTTCTCTCTCTCCCTCTCCTTTCCTGTCTGAAATCAATAAAAGATATATATATATATTAAAATACTCCCCATTTTTTTCCTTCTCCCTAAAGCCTAGTAACTACTATTCTACTTCCTGGCCCTGTGAATGTGACTACTCCAGGCACCTCAGATAAGTGGAAGCATGTAATAGTTGTCCTTTTGTGTCTAGCTCATTTCATGTAGCATCATGTTTTCAAGGTCCATCTATGCTGGAGCACACATCATAATGTCGTTCCTTTTTAGGCCTGAATAAATGTTTATTGTATGCACACATCACATTTTGTTTTATGATGTTAGCTTTCTAGGCAGACTTTTAACTTTAAACATGCCTGAACTTCAAAGTGATCAGCAGTTCATACAATTGAAGGATGTTTGTCAATGGAAGAATTAAAAGCATCAAATAGTACAAATTATGGAAAAAGGTTATTTTACACAAAGTCAAACTCTCTAGCTGCTTTAAATCCATGAAAATTCACAGTATTGATCCTTATTTAGCGACAGGAAAGAATAACTGTGCTATACAGAGTAATAACTATCAGTGACTCCCAATGCAGTTATCTGGGACCAAATGCCCATGTGCCATTCTGCACAAGCAATTAAAAAGGCTCTCCACTCAGAACAGTGGCTGTGGCTGGGGGGAGGGCGCCAGAGCACCTCCTGGGCTGATGGAAATGTTCCACACCTTGATTGGGTGTGGCTTATGTACAGGTAGGTGTTTGGCATTTGTCAATACCTGTGGACCTGGATACATAAGATCTGTACATTTCACTGTATGTAAATTTTACTTTGATCTTTAAAGATGGGAGGAAAACAGCCCCCTCCCCTAAAAGAAGGCAGGTTATGCCTAAAGGAAATTAGAGTAAATAAGAATGTTAGAAAAACAAAAGTGGTTCTGCAGGTTAGCCTCTGAAGCTCACTGCCACCCTCTGCTTTAGGGCCCCTTCGGTGGGTCTCCACCATTCCTGGAAACAAGTCCTGGCTTCAGAAACACTGGTTTGTCTGGGGAAGTCTGGGGACCGCATGGTGGACAAACTGCAGACGGCGGCAGGAACCTGCCCAACTTTGGTACACCGCCCACCAGGGGTGAGGCCAGGTGGCAAAACACCTAAAGGTGTGCGGCTGAGTGGGAGCAGAAAGCAGGGCAACCTGACTGCACGGTCGGCCCCTGGTGAGGAAATGCTGAAAAGGGCGGGGCGAGGACCATAAGCATCCAGGGGAGAAACTAGGTCTGAGGGGGCCAGGGAACCCTCTGAGGGTGGAGTCTGGAGCCGAGACAGTGGACGCAGGCTGCGCGCAAGGTGTCCTTCTGGCTTTGGCACTGGCCTTGGCCAGAACGCTGGAGGGTGAAAGTTACCTCTGCCTGTGGTTATCTGTTACTCTCTTCAGCTCAGTCTGTCTTCCTGGAATGTCAAGTTTAGGCTACGCATTGTGGGAGGCCTCTCCGCCCTAGTCATGGTGAATTTCCTGCCAAGCCATTTAAAGCTCCTAGGCCGCCAGACCATTTTTTTCTTTTGTAATCTGCTGTTTTAGATTCTTCACACTACTATGTCCTTTTACTGAAATGCACGGCCGGCAGATCTCGGGTTGCTGTGGAACAGCATTCAAGAGCACATGGATTTCTGATGGGTCTGAAAAGCAGCTTTAAAAGCAAAACAGCCACACACTGAAGCCAAATTAGAAAGGGACCGTCAGGGACTCAAGCACTTCCCTAGAGACTTAATGTTATATTTTAAATAACATTAAAACGTATCGGTGTGGGCTATTGAGCCCGAAAGGTAGTCCTCCTTGGGTCTCAGAAAATAAGCTACCTTAACTTCTCCCTTGCTAGGAAAATTATATCCCCTTGGCCAAGTTCTGCCCTTCTCCTTGGCTCACTGTACTCCTACTGTTAAGACATTCTGCTTTTCAGCCATTTAATTCCACCTACATGCCCAGAGGAGCCTCGCCTTTCTAGTCGTCTTTAAAAGTTCTTATCCAGGGATCCCCACTTTGACTTTTAAAATCCTCCCAGTCTTGAGTCAGTGTCCCCACTGCCAGACTCTGTCAAGGTGCTTTGATGGGTTACAGGCAACCTGCAGACACTGACGGGGCATAGGAAGTACGCTGGGAACGTGGGCTTGGAGGTGCACGGGGCTGCCTCTCACCTCCTTTACCTCCAGGTGAAGGAGCCACACACACAGTCCCTCCTCCAGCCCTGAGGTTGGGGACAGAGGTGTTGACACATGTTAATAAGAGGACTGCTGGTTCATACCAGCAAACCCATCTTTACAGACAGGCAGTCCTCTAACAGCGCCCAAGGTGTCTGACTCATTGGAAGCCTCACCATATCCATCTAGTCAGATCAAAACACCATAAAAAAAAAATCTGAAATCAGCCAGGAGCTGTGAGCTAACAAACCAAACCGTATTCCTCCCAACTAGAAATGAAGTTGGTCCATCTGTCTAGGGACCCCATGGCATTTCCTGAATCAGATGGACAGCCTGCTCTTTGATAACTCTTTACCTAGGGGAATAAGCACCCCCTTTGCCCTGACAAATAATCAAGTTTATGCCCCTTCTCAGATGGACTTTGAACACTTTCGGACTGAAGAAGCAACCCCATAGCAGAACCAGAAAGCTGGGATGCACACGTCTTCTAGTTGACAGAGATGACTATTGTCTTTGTCACTTGCAGCTCATTTGTTCTCAGCACAGCGAGTGGTGTTTGGTTGCTGGACTCGCAGCCGAATAATTCCAACACCATGGAAATAGCAAAAGTGAAGAACAAAATCTGGGTTTGTAGGGCCTAATAGGAAGTCGGCTACTTTACCTACCTTCTCACTCTCTTCACCATCTCAGATGGGTGCTGTCATTCAGAAGGAAGAAAGCCGGGGCTACAACCTCCAGATGAGAACTGTGTCTAAACAGCTTGCCACGCCCACACTCTTACTGCTCTACTGCAATCTCTCAGCACCTCGCCATATGCTGTCATCAACTGCACTGTGCAATTAGACATTCTGCCCCACGCTGCCGATTGCAAAGGTGCTTTATGTACATTTTATTTCTTTTCTTCTTTTCTTTAAATCCTCACTCGAGGACATTTTTCCATTGATTTTTAGAACAAGTGGAAGAGAGAGGGAAAGACAGAGAGAAATATCGATGTGAGAGAAACACACCCATTGGTTGCCTCCTGCTTGTGCCCTGACCAGGGCCTGGGCTGGGGAGGAGCCTGTAATCGCAGTACATACCCTTGGCCAGAACCGAACCCGGGACCTTTCTGTATACAGGCTAACGCTCTATCCACTGAGCAAACTGGCTTGTTTTCTTAACCAGGATCCAAATGATTTGAGAGCAGGGGCTGTGTGAAATATGGCGATGCTTCCCTTGTGCTCAGGTTACATCACTGAAGGTAACTTTAGAATCTCTCTAGAACAAGAACAAAATCTGTGCAGGGTAGGAAGGCAAGGGGCACAGAGCATAGATGGTTTTTCCCAAAGGAGGCCTCCAAAATTATTTACTCTTCATATTTCATGGAATGCTAATGAAGTTTAGGTACCCAGAGCAAATTCAAAGCAGAAAATTAAAAAGCAAGTAGTCAACAGGTATTATCTACTTTTATTACTTACTAGAGGCCCGGTGCACAAAATTCATGCACTCGGGCTGTGGTCCTCAGCCTGGCCTGCACACTCTCACAGTCCTGGAGCCTTCATGGGAATCAGATATCCTTAGTGCTGCTAATGAAGCAGGAGAGGCTCCTGCCACCACAGCTGTGCTCACCAGCTGTGAGGTTGGCTTCTGGCTGAGCAACACTCCTCCTATGGGAGCGCACTGACCACCAGGGGGCAGCTCCTGCATTTAGTGTCTGCCCCCTGGTGGTCAGTGCACATCATAGCAAGTGGTTGAGCAGCCTTAGCATATCATTAGCATTTTATGCTTTGATTGGTTGAATGGATGACCAGATGACTGGACACTTACCATATTAGGCTTTTATTATATAGGATTATTTTCACTTTATTGGTTGGTGCCAATATCACCTACCAGTGGATATCCAAAAATTGCCTGATGCAACAACAGACATTCACAAGTCACTACACAATATTTTGTTACATTTTGTATATTTTGTTTATTCAATAAGATAGAGAAATATGCAACATAGATTTCCAGCAACAATTATTTTCATACTACAAAGAGAAGAAAAGCAATAATTTGCATTTTAAAGGATAAGTTTCAGCCCTAGCTGGTTTGGCTCAGTGAATAGAGTGTCAACCTGCAGACTAAAGGGTCCCAGGTTTGATTCTGGTCAAGGACATATGCCCAGGTTGGGAGCTCAATACCCAGTGTGGTGTGTGCAGGAGGCAGCCAATCAATGATTTTCTCTCATCATTGATGTTTCTATCTCTCTCTTCCTCTCTGAAATCAACAAAACATATTTAAAAAACAAAGGAGAAGCTTCAGTTATCAGATAGATAGCTCATACTCACATAATACTGCATAAAACAGTTTTCTATATTTTTAATCCATCTCCACAGCAACTAATAGAATCACAGATGTTAAAAAAAATTCGACTGATTTTTTAAAACGTAGTCATCATCCAAGTCACTTAAGTATGTTACACCAGCAGTTTAATGAGGTTTATTTATTCCAACTCACATGGTCTCTTGTCCCCCCACCATCCCCAACAAGCTCTCTGCCTCACGGCCTCAAACAGACAAGCAAGAGTGAAACGGCACAGAGACCAAATTATTTACCACTAATACAAAACTGCGCTTGTCACGACTACAAAGTGTGACAGTAGCATAAACGATAGCACACAGAACACTTTAAAAACTGCTTTTAAAGAATTTGATGTATTACTAGAAAGGGATTTAGATATTGTCTTGATGCGTGTGGTATTTGAATATTTGTGAAGGACATGCTTGGAAAAAAGTATTTTGACAAATTAGTTAGGCTGGTCATCAAACCACCTCGATAAATAAATGAGCTAACAACAGCCCTAGCTGGTTTGACTCAGTGGATAGAGCGTCAGCCTGTGGACTGAAGGGTCCCAGGTTTGATTCCGGTCAAGGGCACATGCCCGGGTTGTGGGCTCAGTCCCCAGTAGGAGGTGTGCAGAAGGCAGCCAATTGATGATTCTCTCTCATCATTGATGCTTCTATCTCTCTTTCCCTCTCCCTTCCTCTCTGAGATCAATAAAAAATATCTTAAAAAATAATAATAAATGAGCAAACAAAGTAGCCATAGGATTGATTATACCGTTACGGCTCTAGGAACAATCTGTGTTCCTAAGTACATCGAAAGAGATCCTTTAAATGGAGAAGTACATCTGCAGGGAACTGGGAAACATGGCAGAGAAGTCAGTATCAACTGGATTAAGGTCACTGTGTCCTTGACTAAATATGGACTGCCAGAGAGAGTGACCTCATTTTCTATGTATGAATGAGAAGCTGAAATAGGCAGCAAGTTATGCCAAGCAGAAAGCCCAAGGTTGTCAGAGAAAACATTGTCACCTTATTACAAAAAAGAGGCTCCCTGAAATTTTATATTACAAAAATACAACCAACCAAACAATAACACCCCCCCCCCCAAACTCACCATTTAAACAATAGAGGAATATACCACAAAGGAAATTACAGTGTGCTCATATGATCAAATATTATGCTATTTAAAATCATACTTAAATATAAAAATATATACATATACATATATATATAGATAGATAGATAGATAGAGAGAGAGAGAAAGAGAGAGAGAGACAGGAAGGAAGGGAGAGAAACAGAGGAAGATCCTCAATTATGTTAGAGAAAGAAAAGATTGGGAGGAAATATTCAAAATGTTAAAGGAGGGTGTTTTTTTTTTCTTTAGAGCCTAATTATAGTTATTTTTCCCTCTATACTTAACCAAACTCCAAACAGCATATATTCCTTTTATAATTATAAAAATAAAAATTATTTTGACATTTATTCCATTAGTGTAGAACAAGTTGGAAGGGGAAAGGTTTTCCCTTTACAGTTACTTAAAAACTTAGCTTTAGCCTAGCCAGTGTGGCTCATGTGCAGTGACCTTTGAACCAGGAGGTCACGGTTCGATTTCCTGGTCAGAGCACATACCCTGGTTTTAGGCTTGATCCCCAGTAGAGGGCGTGCAGGAGGCAGCTGATCAATGATTCATTGATGTTTCTGACTCTTTCCCTCTCTCTTCCTCTCTGACATCAATAAAAATATATTTAAAAAAAACACAAAAAAAACCCTGGGCCTATCTCAGCACGTGAGCATGACTAGAGAAGGCAGAGAGCAGAATGGCTAAGGGCCAGGCAGATATGGGCGTGAACCCAGGCTCCGCCCTGCACTGCCTGCGTGATCCTGCACAAGTAACATGCTTAGGCCTCACGTTTTTCTCATATTGAACATGTACTGAGCTGTTGTAAGCACATAGGAAGTGCTCAAAAGCTGGAAGTAATTACTACTTTTGATTATCAACCTATAAAAATAAACACAAAATGATAATTCTAGATGTACTGTAAGTATCACAAAGTATTCTACTCATCTACCGGGCTCTACAAATGTCATTTTACACTTTTCAATAATGAATATATTCACATTCTTTTCTATGGCCCCTATGTTTAATATTATAAAGCAGGACATTCTATTCCACGTAGTTTTTATTTTCAGTGTAGGTTTCAACCTTCCCTCCTCCCTTAAATGATTGCCACCATCAAAACTGAAAATATGGTAATGGGTTTTGCTAGTCTTGTTAGAGTAAATAGCCCATAATATTTGGGTTCCTCCCTGATTGAGCTATGAAATTGCAGGGAAATCATACATACAATGCCGATGTTCATGGAGAATATCAGGACAGTCTGGATAGATTGTTAAGGTTTCCTCAGTAATAGCTGAGATACACTAATAGCTGAGATAGTTAATGTGTACTTCCTATACACAATCACATATGTGCCGCTTATTCAAATTTCAGTGGAATCTTTTATATAGGTAGATTTCCATTTTAAAAGTTCTGGCCCAGCTGGTGTGGCTCAGCAGTTGAGTGTTGACCTATGAATCTGGAGGTCATGGTTTGATTCCCTGACAGGGCACATGCCTGGGTTGCAGGCTCAAGCCCCAGCAGGGGCAGGCGGCAGCCAATTATTAATTCTCTCTCATCATTGATGTTTCTATCTCTCTTCCTCTCTCTTCTTCCTGAAACCAATAAAAAAAAATTTTTTTTAAAGTTCTGTCCACATTTTCTACAGAAACCACAAACGGAGATGTTTATAATCATAAAAACACCCTCCTCTAAGAAACATTTAAAATGATTTTACTATCCTTTTGTCTTGGACAAGTCAGAGACTTAAAAGCTGATGAGATGTTTTATTTTCTAATTTTGCATTTCTTGATTATATCAAACACATGAGGACCAGGGATTGTTTTGATCTTTACACTCCCATGTCACCTCCATACCTTAGGATTAGGCAATTACTGAAATATGAAACCACTGTTCATCCAGGCGGAGGCGTCATACACCTGCTCATTCTGAAAGAAGAATGCGAGAGATCTGCATGTGTCCCTCTGTCTAGAACTTAATTAAAATTCATGTCAAGAGCTGTATGTTTTCAAAGTCTATCATAGACCCAGTTTTGCAAATAGCTGCATTTCTCTTCATCTTTATTGTTCTTTGAAGCAGTTGGGGTAAAATGCCCTTGTATTCATTACTCACAGAGGACCAGGTCATGCTTTAGTTCACACTGTAATTCTTCCCTCATTTAAAATTAAGAAGAAATAAGCTCCATTCTTCTCACCCTGCACATCTGCAAAAACAATTATCATCTGCTACTGCAAGGCAAAGCAAGGCTTGGGAATCTATGGCTTTCTTCCTTGCATCTTTCCACCCCTAACTCTGATAAAGTATCTCCACTTCCAGGCAGCCCTTCCCCTCCTAAATATGCCAGCATTTAAGGGATAAGGACTTCAAATAACATTTGCTGATAAAACTTGCTTCTGTGCAAAAAGATAACTATTCTAGTAAATTGCTTAAGTCAGCCATGATTATGAGGTTAGCAATGTTGTAAGGATGAGTTTGAATTAGTAAACCATCTGTATAGTTGTCTCTTATGTCTACCCACCCTTTTGTAACTCAGGAGATCCTTTCCCTTACCCTAAAAGCAAATATTAGCCGTGTATTAAATCAAAGTAAATGGCCTGGCCAGCGTGGCTCAGTGATTGAGCATCGACCTATGAACCAGGAGGTCACGGTTCGATTCCTCATCAGGGCACATGCCCAGGTTGTGGGCTCAATCCCTATTGTGGGGCGTGCAGGAGGCAGCCGATCAATGATTCTCTCTCATCATTAATGTTCCTATCTCTCTCTCCCTTCCTCTCCGAAATCAATAAAAAATATTTAAAAATAAAAATATTTTTTAAAAAATCAGTAAGAATATTTTTTTTAAAAAAATCAAAGCAAATGTGAGCCAATACTATGACATGCTTCAGGTCATTTAATTATGACAAAGAATACTCTTGTTTCCTCCAGTTATCCCTATATAATTCACACACACACACACACATTACAGTTCAGGGTGAAGCGATCAGGTGAGCATCCTGTACTGACAACCTCTGGAGCAGCTCCAAGAAAATAAGCCTTAATATAGTAAAAGGTTCAGGCGAACATACAGCACTCGACTCACCTTCAATGTGCAATGTAGTAAATGTGGGTCTAAAAACCTTTCCACAGATTATAGGAAATGCCCAAAGTCACCGTGAATTATTAAAGAGGGCAAGGCGGGCAGGAAGAGGGTGGAGCAGCAGGGAAGCACTGAGGTGGCATTCGCAGGGCACAGAGGCAACAGAAAAGATATCGTGGCTAATCAAAGGACATTATTAGGCTCCTAGACAAAGGTCTCTAGAGATGGTGCCACACTGCGGACACTTATCTGCAATAAAATTCGAAGTGAAAGTAGCTTACAATGTCCCTAAGTATCAGGGAGCTTATAGGGTAGCAATCAATCAGAAGTTCTCAGCAAACAAATGCAAGCAGATATTCACCAAAAGGAGGAGCCAAACCAACGCTTTTCTGTAAAGAAAAACAACAACAAAAACCCGGTTCTTTTTTTTTTTTTTTTTTAGAAAATCTAAAAGTTCACCCAAATAGGTGCATTTTAAAAATAGACCATCCTCTGAAATGTCTTGACTTAAAAATCATAAATAAGGTGCTACACAACATCCGGAGTGATGCCCATGACACACGCTGGCAGTTCCAACTCCTGCACATCACGGTGGCCTGCTACTGTCCACCCCCCTCCTCGCCCCGCCCTTAAAATGCAACTGCACCCCGGGGCCCTGCGAGAAAACGGTCCCCACCGGCTACCTGCAGAGCACCAATGCCGCGCTTGCTGGCGAGCCTGCAGCGCCCGTTTTGCAATGACGCCACATGGAGACAAATGGTGAAAAACATGGAAAAGAAACAAGGACAGGAAAGCAACGAACAAAAATGTACCCTCTCCCCCTTTGAGCGGTGCAAGAAAAAAAAGCAACCACCCCAAATCCTAAACTAGAGATCATCAATGGTCGCTTGCCAGGACACACTGAGGACACCCCTCATCCACAGCTGGGCTGAAAACACAAATCTCCCCACCATCACCATCACCACCACCCACCCCTGATGCATAACAAACCAGCACCTGAACTACCAGAAACTACATGCTACTGACAGACCTGCGGTTTACATAATCACAAATTACATAACACGCCTACTGTGCACGGGAAAACCCTTCTATAGGTGAAGCGTCAAACCCGCCTGCCTTTTAACAATTTCCAGAGGGCGAGCGAGCGAGGGCTGCAAAACTCTGCTGAAAAGCTGGGGGAGGGGGAAGGCACTGCTGGAAAAGTCATCCTTGACAGGCTGCAAAGCCGGCCAACTGTTCCGGGATGAAAAGCAAGTCGGAGCAGGTGACTCCCATCTGCCCCCATCCCACGGCGAAAGGGCGGCCAAGGCCGAGGCAGAGCGAACCCGGAGCGGGGCGCGGGGCGCGGGGCGCGGGGCGCGGCGGGGCTTACCTGCTCCCCGAAGTCGATGGCTATGTTGGTGATGCCCAGGGGCACCAGGAACCGGATCAGGGGCCAGTAGTGCGTGAGCGCCGGGAATTTCACCATAGTCCCCACCGTGGGCTGACCCCACACACATCTGCCGCCGCGGAGAGACGGTGCCGGGAGGCGCGGGGCGCGCGGGCCGAGCGGGGGCCTCGGGCGGCGGCGGCGGCGGCGGCGGCGGCGGCGGCTGCTCCTGGGCGCTGCTGCGGCGCCCTCTCCGAGCTCCGAGCGGGCGGCTCTAGCAGGAGATCCGCAAGCTCAAGTCCATCCCCGCTGCCCTCCCACACAACAAAGATCTGCCGGGAAAACACAGAGGAGGCACGGCGGCGGCGGCGGCAGCAGCAGAAGGCTCCGCTGACAGCGGCTCCATTATAAGCGCTCTGGGCCCGGAAATAAATAAATAACCGCGCGCACGAGGCGCCGCCGCCACCGCCGCCGCCGCTCGGAGGAAATCGGGGCGGGCGCGGAGGCGCGGACTCCGCCGGCAGCCGGAGGGTGGGAGGGTGGCGGGCTGGGGAGGAGGCCGGGCGGGAGGGAGGGCGGGCGGGCGGGAGGGAGGGCGGGCGGCTCCCTCCTTCCCACCGCCGCCTTTGCTAGGCGCGGCCGCAGGGGGCGCTGCGCACGCACAGGCCGCGGGCAGCCGCCTCCCGGGCCCCCAGCCAGCTGCCGCCTCCGCGGCGTCCCGGG
>PVJC01050188.1:0-11875 GCA_004026665.1 Murina feae
TCCTTCTATGTGCTTATTTCTTCTGACCACCTCATTTTATCAATATTTTTGAATTATTGAGAATCAGGACAAGCATCCAGCTCTCCTGGCTCCACAAGGAGTTAAACTGCTTCAGGGAACACACTGCCCCCAGCCCTTCCTGTAATGGGCTGTTGGCCCTGGGATAATACATTTAACCTCTCTGTGTCTCAGTTTCCTCATTTGTAAGGTTGGAATAGGATGATCACTGAGGGTCCTTTCATGCTTATGATCCTTTTGGAGCATAGGCAGAGTCTTTATTAGTACTAATATTGCAAATCCAGGTCTCAGTATTTTATGAACAGCTGAATATTAACTTGTTTTGTACTTAGAATTTAACTATATGAGTTAGAAAAGTTTCAAAATAATTCTGTAAAATGATACAACAGCTTTAATTGAACACATTGCCTTTATACTGTGATTTAATCCAAAATGCACAAGAGACTAGCAGCAGTTTGTGGCAGGAATTAAGAGCCCTGTCTGTATGGGCTTTGTTGGCAAATTCAGTTTTCCTGGCAACAACTACATCAAATCTGTTTAATCTGGGAACGTGAGAATGGATTAAGTGAGTGGTTAAGAAATTAGCCGGAAGAGTGTGAAATACTACATGAAAGTCTGCCATGAACATCTAAAGTGTTTCTAGCTGCTAAACTTGTTCAACACTGACAAAAAGTGACAGTCATTCTATGGGGATCAAGAGAGAAAAGAGATTTCATAGATGAGGGAATGTGAACAAAACCGGAGCAGGAAAGGAGAAGGCAGTGCTTCTGAAAGGATGCAGAGATCTGTGAGTTATGTTTGGGAGACCTTCTCGCCCTCATTTGGTTACTTCCAGAGTGGGAATGCCATTCTGCTAACCAGGGGGGCCTCTTACTAATGGCAGGTGGTGTGCAAGGGCTGCATCAAGTGACAAGCAATTGATTTAAAATGATGTAAATTGAATACTGAATTTCCTTTTAAGTATTATGTATACTTTAATATTGATTCCTATTGAAGTAGCGAATTGTTTTTGCAAAATGGTTTTTAGGGATTTTTTTGCACTGTTGTTAAAAACTATAGGTAGATTATTGTTTGTTTGTTTTTTTAACTGTGGTTATGAGTGTGGATGTCTGGTCTGTACAGACATGTCTTTGCCACAGCGTACTTCTTTACTCCCTGAAACTATGGTTCATCAACTTTTCCTTTCTGTAGAAGTATGCAGAGTGGCATGGTGAGACAGTCTTGCTCTCAAATTCTTTTTAGAGCATAAGCAACTGGATTCACTCTTTTTTCTCTCTTTCTTCTTCTATAACCCCTTCTTTTTTTCCCTTAGCACTCATGAATAGTGCACAGCAAAAATGCCCCGTGGAAGAGGTATGTTTGTGACAAATAAATGTGATGTCATGTACAAGTGCTGTGCCTGCTGATTCTGGCTTTATTGCTGATGGTGACGTGATTGTAGCACACTTAATGAGCCACTTACTTAATGAAGCCAGCCTTACCAATCAGATCCCCCTCTCAGAGCTCTAGCCTCTCTGTCCTTTCATTCCAATGGACAAAATGCACTCAGCTTGGTTTAACTTTTGATAAAAATTGAAGTCAAACCAGTTGATGATATGAGTACAAGACATCCTCCAACTTGATATCCAAGAGTTTTGGTTTCAAATGTTGGGTTTGCTTTGCCAACCCAGAATAGATTCAGCTGTCACAGCCACCTCTATCCCTGCCTTCCCAGCTTTGTCAGTCTCTTGTTCAGAGAGAACCAGAAGTTAATAGGAGGAAAAAAGCAAAGATTCATACCTTCAACCTTTACAAGTCAGAAGAATGGAAAAAATTAGAGTATTGGAGACACAGGAGGACAACTGGCAGAAATATTTAATATTTGAAACAAATTCCTGTTTATGCACAAATAATTTTTATATACTTGGTAGTGTAGGATGATTTTTTTAAAAACGATATCTTTAGAATATGCTCTTTGAAAATAGGGATATAATTTTGTATTGCACATATGTGTACTATGTGACCCTATATGTGACATATTGTCCAGATCATCTGATTAAGACTTAATTTAATTTTAAAATAAAATTTGGAAAATTTTTAAATGATCTAGCTTTTTGAGATTGAGGCTTGAGGGAAAAGTTATTGCTGCATATATGATAATATATGCTATAAGTATTTTTATAAAAGTGATTTGGACAGTTCTTGTATCATTATTTTTTAATATAGGTACTAAAACAACTTAAAGACTGTGAAACTCCAGAAAAGTTAGAAAATAGATGAAAATTTAACCACCTTTATTCTCTTTACAATAGTTACAAAAAAACTTTATAAAAGTTATAGTCATAGATCAGAATAGACATGTAACAAAATTTTCTGCCCATTGTTATTTCATGTAATTATAATGCTCTTGTCATGCAATTTCTATTTATAGCTATCTTTTTTTCCCTCTGTTCATTCATTAACTTATTTTCAGAACTTCAGAATGTGCTTCAGAGAGTTTTTTAAATCTATGCTATCTTATGAATTCAAATATATGCTATATTTAAGTTGATACCATATGAAAAGATCCTTTTGATTTGCTTTTCTATAATGGATGTTAAAATACATACATTCTGTTTTTTCTCCAAGTTCCTCTTAGATATCCTTCCCTTTAAACCTAATTCAGGTATAAAATGCCTTTATTTTCTTTCTTTCTTTCTTTCTTTCTTTCTTTCTTTCTTTCTTTCTTTCTTTCTTTCATCTATCCTTATCAAAACATTCTCTTTAAGGCACTGTCCTATGTTTCTGTATCTGTATCTATAATCTAGTATATAGAAATATATCATTTATTAGCTACTGGTTTTTAATAAATATCATTTATTTCTAATTATAAAAGAAATATAAGATGTGATTAAAAGATTTGCAAAAATAAATGAAAGTTATTTTTAATCCTTCAAAAAATCCATATTCTATATATCAAGCATAAGCTTTTTTTTTTTTCAATAATATACCCTATAAAAATTTAAACCTTTATTGAATATACTAATTTTATACTACATCAATGTATTCTTTCTTTTATAGCTTCTCGGACTTCTATACAGAGTGAGCTTCATCGAGATAGGAGGTATGGTTATATTTATAATAGAGGGCATATATTCTGCTCATAATGAAATAAAAATATTATCAGTTAGCAAGTTAAATATTTCTCTTTCATAAGCAGTGTATTACAGCATTCTGCCTCATCAATACATTTCCTGAATTAATCTATAGGCTTGAATGATAGAGACTTTGCTTGAGAGGAGAAGCAATGCAAACCTAAAAGTGTTCTTTTGAGACTAATTATTTACTGACATCAATTTGAAAATGTTTATTAAGCAACTGCTATATATAAAGCATTATCGGAACTGCTTCAAAGGAGTGCTTTGTACCTCATAGCTACTTAGTACATGTTGCATAGATAAATGATGGGTGACAGGATAGGAAATTGAGTGGAAGGTTAAAGAAAGCAAAAGAGGCAGGCAGGCACGCTAGATAGATAGCTGAATGCATAAGTGGCTAGATGGTTGGCTGGAGAAAGGGAAGAAAGGGAGGAAAGAGGACTGAGTCACTGAATACACAGAAAGAAGGACAAATGGACAGTGGGCTGAATGGATGGAAAGATTAGCAGGTGGATAAATGGATAGATTTTTATAAAACAGCTTCCATGCTTTCAAATTTCTTCTGGCATGGTACCTGGGAATGAAGAACAAGGACTTTAGAGTGAGACATTATGCAAGTTCAAATCATGACTTTACTTTCTCACCATGTGACCTTGGCAAGCTATGTAACCCTTCTTTGCTTCAATATCCCCATCATTAAAGCAGTACAAACCAGACCTCCCTTATAAGGTTGTCATATGGACTAATGCATGTAGAGTGGTTAAACTTTATTAATTAGTAACTCATTATTTAGTTAAACAAAAGCTATAAGCAGAGGTTCTTAGGTACTGCCATTCAAATGTAATTAATAAGCAGGTTCTACCGTTTCACAAGCTAGCATGAGAGTGTGTCTATACACAGACAGTGGGGGGAGAGGGTGTTTATTTTATTATTATTTTTATTGATTTCAGAGAGGGAAAAATGATAAGAGAGAGTCATTGATCGGCTGCCTCCTGTGCTTCCCACACTAGGGATTGAGCCTGCAATCCGGGCATGTGCCCTGACCAGGAATTTAACTGTGATCTCCCAGTTCATAGGTTGATGCTCAGCCACCAGTCAGGCTATACACAGTTTTGATAATGATAGTGCTTTTGGTTTTGTTTTTATTTGGCATTGAGTGCTAAAGAAAGGAAGAGCAGGTATCATCGTCATTATTTGTTAGAACAGAAACTTGAGGCTCAGAGAGGTGATTGATCAGCTCAGAGTTGGTATTTGTTAGGAAGTCAGGTTGAAGGTAATATTTAAACATGAAACTGTAGAATCGGGTTAAGAAAATTATGAAAGAAGCCATGCCTAAATCACTATGGCTCCTCAGTGTTAAAGAATAATCATCAAATTCGTGTACAAAACTGACAAGGAACACAGACACACACATCCGGGTCTAGAGATGAACATGTGAACTCTAAATACTTAAAGGTAACTTTGAATTGGGACAGAGGTGGAGTGAGGAGGAAGAAGGTATTCTATTTATATGGTATCATTTTTTAGTTTATAATAACAAAAAACTAAACAATTCTATTTGACCCATGCACTTTTCTACTTATGGCATATTTATGTTTATCTATAGGCTTGATAGCAGAGCCCTAGATTGAAGAGCTTGTATGGACCTTACCTAGTCCACATTCTTACCAACGAAGGCAGAGCTAAGTGTGCTTAGAGTACATCTCTAACTTTTTGTGCCCAACCTCATAGAGGATGGCTGCCATTTGATCCCTTGAAGCCTGCCTGGGTGTACTGTTAGAGACTGTATAAGTCATTTCTGTGACTGCGGTAGTTCTTATGTAACTTGTTTGGGTGGTAGTTGTTTTCATGAAGCTTTGAACATTTACAAATAGACAATAGCCTGTTTACCAACCTGCAAAATCTCACTGAGGCTTCTGTCTGCTAGGCGCCCAGAGATCACCATTGTGGCAGCTGAGCCACTGAGGCCAGCCTCATGGTTTCCAGGAGCCCCAGCCCCAGGATTGGGATTTCCCCCGCCCTCTGCAGCAGGACCTTGGAGGCCCAGTGAGCTGGTTCCTGCTGAGGTGAATAAGTACCCCGTTATCTCTTTGCATTTTATTTTAAAAATGAAATTCAGAGATTAGAACAGTGAGACTGTTAACTTGTTGGCTGTCAACCATAGATGTCTAAAATTTTCATTCTTTATTTTGTAGCTCCCACCATCTTATGAACAAGTCATAAAAGAAATCAACCAAGTTCAAGTTAATACTACAAATAATAATAATGCTGCTGCCTCTCCAAGGCACACTATTACTTCTGCAACTCAGACTGACTTTTCAGAAGAAATAGACAACCACCTGCCTCAAAGTAATGCAAGTAATTTGTCTTCCCTAATTCTGACCTGGTTCTAGGAAATTAAAAATAATTTTCAATTCATACGTAATTTGTTGAGCTCTTCTTCCAAGTCAGTGTGATCATGTGTGATTTCTTTATTTGATTTGCTATGATTATAATAGTTCATTCTCAGGTCCCAAAACCCCATTTCTTTGGGCTCACTCTAATTTGTAACACAAAACATCCTTTAACTCATGGTTGATATTACTGCTGATGCCCTTTATTCCCACCGAGAAGGATGTTATATTTAGCAATGTAAACTTGATAGGATGCTAAAGGTGTTTGCCCTGTTAGGCTTTTTAAATGCATTGTATTAGGATAACAGATGGAAGTAAGTTACTTTAGAAAAGTAAAGCAAGAGTCATTAGAATTTTGACAGTGAGAAATGATTTGTGTGATAAGTCTACTGAGAATCAGAAATTTAAATTATTACAAAATGAATGTTTCTTACATGAATAAATATAATTTGAACACTGTGCAGAAAGCTGAGTATAAACATTTCCACATTGGTTTGGGAATTACTTTTTACTAATTGAGAGAAGCAAATACTCTTGCTCTTCTACATGTATATCTTTAAAAATCTGTTTATCTTGTATTATGTTTTTCTTTTAAATTATAATGTTGCAACTTATTTTTGTTCATTTTTATCTTATCAGCACTGCAGGCACCTCTTCAGCCTGCCCCAGGGGTCTCAGCCAGTGATACTCCCACAAATGTGGCACCTTTAATAGTCTTTGACATTTCCGAGGAACACAATTGTCCAGAAAACTCCAATGCTACAAGATGTCCAGTGCCAAAACCAAGATCAAAAAGCAACCTCAGACCAGTAGCCAGAGATTCTCACATTAAAGGGCAGAATCTCCAGAAAATCAGCTCAGCAGCCACTGAAGAGGAGTCAGCCACAAGCCGACCCCAGTCTCTGTTGGACAGTACCAACGACTTGGACAGTCAGGCAGAGATGAACATTATGAACACAGAACAAAGCCAAAATAGTATTATTTCAAGGATCAAAGCATTGGATAGTCAGACAAATACTGAAACTTCTGGGCTGCCCAAGAAACCAGAGATTGCTCCCCGCTCACTCCCCCTAAGGCCTGCTGTTCCCTCAGGGAAACCCTCTGTGGCTCCCAAACCAGCTGCTAACAGAGCTTCTGGAGAACTGGACTCCTGGAATGAAAACAGACGCAAGGTGGCCTCAGGGGAAGGGCCCACCCCACACTCTCCACCGCAAGAAATAGGGAGCATCCCAGTAACCAAACCTGAATTGCCAAAGAAACCAAACCCTGGCCTTACACGAAGTGTTAATCATGAGACTCTGGGGGGAGGGCCCGTGGCTGAGAGCCCTGATGGCAGGAAGAGAGTCCCAACTCCTGCTCCTCGGCCTTTGCTGCCGAAGAAATCAGTTTCCTCAGAAAACCCCACCTGCCCTGCAGCTTTGCTGAAACCAGTCAGCGTTCCTCCCCGACCCTCAGTGGCATCACAAGCCAAAGCATTCAGGTCATTGGGTGAAGGAGCCTCAGCCAACCCCCCAACCCCAGGTCTGCAAAGCAGGCCTCTGGGGGACATTGACCTCATCAGCTTTGATGATGATGTTTTACCCACCCCACCTGGGAATGTGGTTGAAGACCCTCTTGGTTCAGAGATGGCTCTGGGTGAGTAAAAGTCAGAAGTGGAGGGGAATCCAAACTCATAGGGTCTCTTGAATGGCACTTGCTGTTTTAGTTTCCAGTACATAGGTTATTGAGATGTGTATATGTAGAGAGAGGGAGAAACAGAGAAATTAAAAAACATGGAGCTGGGTGGGAGATAGAAATTAAGAGGGAGGAAAGGGAAAATATGGAATGGGAAGATGGAGATAGAGAAAGAGGGGAGACACACACATTGATTACTATTATACAAGCCTGGGACTAAGGACTGAACCAAATGTGAGGCCGGCTCCCTTACTCTAGCAGATGGAGATTCAAACATGAGCCGGAAGCAAAGGAAACTTCCCATACATGGGAAGTCATGCAGTGGGTCTGGAAGGGCTCCTGAGATTGAACCACCCCTGCTGGGAATGCCTGGAGAGGGAACAGCCCTAGGGAGGACTCTGATGGCAAGAGCAATGCAAGAAGTGAGAACCCAGCCATATGTTGCAATTTTTTTTCCATAATCTGTATGTAACCTCTTCCCTTGAGAATGCTGTTTTGTAAATAAATACAGTAGTTATAAGTTTCCTGCCAAGATCAGAACAATTAAATTTCCGAAGAGGCAGAGGAGTGCGTTTTTTTTCCCCCCTCACACTGTTCAGCAAGAGGATGTAAAGGTGAAGTTTACCTCCGATTTGTCAAACTAAGCTGCTCTGCCTGTCATTAATAAGATTTTTTTTACTGCTGTTTACTTATTTGGGTAGAATTTTTGATCATATAAGCTTAATAGTATTTTCAAAAGGCTAGTTATCATCTATAATAATGTTTAACATGCATCAGTGGTATAAACTCTGATTCAAAACTAGCTTCTGCACAGCATAGGTGTATTTTAGCAAATACATATTTATTAAATATTTATCATACACATAACATGTACCATGCCTCTTTTCCATAAGAAGCTATTGTAATATATTGAGTTTCTGCAGTGTTCCAAACCCTGTACTAAATACCCTTATATCTATTATTTAATTGAATACTTACAGAAACCCTCTGTAAGCTATCATTAGCCTCAATTTTCAGATGAAGGAAATGAGGCTGAGAGAGATCCATAGGTGATTTGTCCAGTGTCATAAAACTACAATTTTCCAAGACAGAATTCATACTCAATCTATTTAGTCTAGAAAAAAAAATTTTTTTAGTTTATTGAGAGAGAGAGAGAGAAACATCAATTTATTGTTCCACTTATTTATTCATTTATTGGTTGATTCTTGTATGTGTCCTGACTGGGGATTGAATCTGCAACCTTGGTGCATCAGGCTGACATTGAACCAACTGAGCTACCCAGCCAGAGCATTCAGTCTTTTTATTCTAAGTCTAGTTTATTTTTCACTATATCATGTTCCTACCCAACATTTTCATGAAGCCTTAAAGTGGGCAAAACATTAAAAACTTTTCAAGTCTTGGTTTTACCATTTTCTTATTTAAACCTTGTTGGTGTTACAAGATTCAAGGTAGGACAGGGATGGATAAATCCAACAACAGCAAGCTGTTTAAGGGATGGAAACAATGTAGGCCAAAGAAATGCCTCCTTTTATAGAACCTCCTAGATTCTGTGGGGATGGCACTTAGTTAATAATTGCTGAGACTATTTCTGTGTCATTAAGCAGATAATTATAGTCATCTTCAAAAAACAAAGGTCAAAAACATACATTCAACATTAATGCAGCCTCATGCTACATCCTGAGCCTTTTCTATCTATTTCTTGATTTCTACCACTTCATTTGCACAACGTTTAATTATTGAGGCAGTTTTTTAGCAAAATGTGTAACTTACTTACTTTGCCTGACTTTAACCATTACTCCTGACTGTGGAGTTTCACTGAACTGAACACCTCTTCCTATATTCTGCTCCTCACTTAGTGATACTGTCAGACTCCCAGCCTCCCCTAGAGAATCCTAGAGATATCCTTGAGTCTTCCTGTCACAGAGTGGCTAGTTGTTTGGACTTGGAGTCAGACTGGTCTGGGTCTACCACTTAATTGGCATATGACCTTGGGCAATTTACTTAATCCCACAATGCCTTGGTTTCCTCATCTATAAAACACGATAATAATACTCCTCAGGGTATTTCAAGGATACATGTGATTATGAAGGAAAGCCCTACCTATGATCTGAAACATGTGAAGTGCTCATTAGGTGGTAGTTGTTGTTATTATTTCTTGCCTTCACATCCAATTAGTTACCAACTGCTGCTTTACCTTCTGAATAGTGACTGAATCTTCCTCTCATTTCCATCCCTCCTGCTACTGCCCTGTCCTAGGCCTTTATGCCCCAATCACTGCAGTGGCCTCCTGAAGTGAGTCTGTCCTCCTTCCACAAATGCAGCATCATCCATGTTATGGCTATCCAAGCAATATTTCTAGAGTGTACATTGGACCTTGTGACTTCTTTGCTTATTGCCCTCCAGGATCATCTCTGAATTCCTCAACATGTAGAGGGTTTATTTATTTATTTTTAATTTGGAGGGTTTGTTTATTTATTTATTTATTTATTTATTTATTTATTTATTTATTTGTGGCATATCAATAGCACTGTCTTTGGATTATGTCTCCTTGTGAAACCTTGCTTAATCATTCTAGCATCAACCAGAAACTGGGAGAGGAACACAGGATAAAGGCGGGAAACCCACAAGTATGTCTTTCCTTCTCTTTCTCTTTTCTGAAAAATAAAGAAAATCTAATAAAACAGTTTTCATATAATGAAGTTGCCATATTAATCTCAGGAAATAGAGATCAGAAAATACTGAAGCTACAAAAACATTGTAAAGATTAGAAAATTTATTAAAGAAAAACTCATAAAACAGGCAGTTTAATATTGGGTTCATTTCATGGGTAGAATGCCTTCCAGGTTAATATAATGGAGCTGAGAAGTATTAGCAGTTCTTCGTCACACCTTTACCAATCATATCCAGTTGTCAAAAAAGACAGAATACTTCTGCTATGAGCCCCATTACACAGACCAGAATAATAGTTTAGCAGCCAATTTCTGGTATTAACAGAACTCAAGGGAAAGAAATGACAGAAAAGCAAGCCAAGGATGGTGAAACTAATTATGATGACAAGCATGTTATTAGAGACAGGTAATGGGCGGAAAACTACATTCATCAATGTTTTTCTCAACCCAGTAATGAAAAGCATGCGGATACAAGAGTAAAGGTGCCTGCTAGTTTGGCAGCAGATGGAGAATAATTGGTGGACGTGTATGAGGGGCTAGAAGGAGGGCAGAATAAACACTGCAAATAAAAGTAGAGAAAAATGCCATTGGCCTTCCTGAGATTTAGATGGAAGATCCTTTTGGAGATGCTGTGTGTTTTTTCTAGAGAAGCCAGAGTAAACAGTCTGTGATGGAGAGACTTGTGGCACTGCGGTTCTTAACCCTTTCTGGATCACAGAACTCTGAGAAAATGATTAGCTTGCAAATCTTCTTTTTCCTTTGAAAAGGGAGTTATATTTTTCAAGGTTACAAATAATTATTATGAACTAAGTCTGTCTAGTTTAGACAAATTCAAAAATATATATCTGCATTATTTCCTTTTAAATAGGATCACTGAGGAATAGTATGAAAAAGAATTTTTATGCAGATATTCTCCATTTTCCATTCATAAAACCTGTATGTCACTTGGGCAAAATTATTTTAAATTAAAAAAGGGGAGTCAGAGGTCTCAATGCCTGGAAAGTCTCATAAAATATCACCTAAATAATTCAGTTGCTCGTTCTTTCAATAGTATCTATTGAACACTTACTTGGAGCAATATTTTGTGCTAGAAGCTACTTGGATTGAAAAAGAGATTCAAATTCTATTTTAAATTAGGTGAGGAGCACTATTTTGTAATGGGGTAGCCCATTACTAAATTATCTTTAGTTCATTGTAAATCTTAGACCCAACATGTCTTAGCTTGGGTAGTGTTTAAAAGTATGGGCCCCATGATGTTTGGTTTTTATGCATCAAAACTAAGCTATAGTACCCAGTTATTAAAACCTCATCTAAAATGTTGTTGTGAATGTATTTTGTAGATGTGGTTAATGTCTACAATCAGTTAACTTCCTTAATAATGTGGATGGGCCTCATCCAACCGGTTGAAAGGCTTAGAAAAACTGAGGTTTCCCTGGGGAAGAAGAAATTCTGTCTTAAGACCTCAGTATCACTTTCTGCTTGCTTGCTCTGTACATAATCAAACTTGGCAGCCCCCACGATCACATAAGCCAATCATTTTTGGTTCTGTTTCTCTGAAGAACCCCAACTGATACTAACTCTACGCAGACTCCTGGGTTTGAGGCTTGGCTCTGCTACTACTCTTTTGGGTGATTTCTGTACCTCTGTTACTTCATCTGTAAAATGGGGATAATACTTGTACCTAACTCAAGGGAACCAGAATAACCTTGAGCACAGAGTAAGTACTTTAAAAGTGTTTGTAAATAAGTAATTCTTTGGTGCCAAGTTTACTTCTCAGCTGGAAAACTTGAGATTGTTTTTATTCTCAAACTAGGGGCCCGGTGCACAAAAATTTGTGCACTCGGGGTGGAGGGAGTCCCTCAGCCCGGCCTGTGCCCTCTCACAGTCTGGGACCCCTCAGTGGATGTCCTATGATGGCCCCAGTCTGCCAGGCGCCTTTTGTGTGTGTGTGTGTGTGTGTGTGTGTGTGTGGCCACTGGGGACCTGCCCCCAGCCGCATCTGAGG
>PVJC01050189.1:0-11887 GCA_004026665.1 Murina feae
TGAAATAAATACAAGAGAATTGTATAGCTAAACAAGCTAACATAACTGATGAATACCGTATTTACAGAAGAGACATTTGGTACAAAATGTTGTAACTAAAGTCATCTTTTAATTATTTAAAGATGATTATTCAATTGTGCATTAGTCAGCCTGGCTCCTCATCCACTGCCATGCCATTTAGCCCTCACTATGCTGTTCAGACTCTCAGTGCTCCATTTAGTTTTATGCTTTCTCTTCCCTTCTCTGGACATCTACGTCAGACATTGCCAAGCACAAGTCATAACTTCCCAACAAAGTCTTCCTTGAGTATGTTGATCCAAAGTCAGCTCTCCGTTCTTCTTGCTCTAATAACTGTCAGTTGTATCAATTACTTAGGATTATTAGTCATCGTGCATTGTTATTTAATTGTTCTTATACTACTGAGATTTTCTCATTGAAATTCTTCATATCCCTGTGATTAGAGCCCAAACCTAGTATCCACCATGCCTCTCAGATTTCAGGTAGTAAATTCTTACTTTAAAGCTATCAATAAATATTTGTTTAAGTAAACATAATGCAATATAAGTTTTTTAAAATATATTTTTTGATTTTTTTACAGATAAGAAGGGAGAGGGATAGAGAGTTAGAAAGATCAGTAAGAGAGAAATATTGATCAGCTGCCTCCTGCATTCCCTCCCCCGCCCCTCACTGAAGATTGAGCCTGCAATCAAGGTATATAACCTTGACCGGGATTGAACCCAGGACTCTTTAGTCCCTGGGCTGATGCTCTATCCACTAAGCGAAACTGGTTAGGGCCAATCTAAGGTTTTTAATTTCTCTCTCTGGTTTTTTTTTGTTGTTGTTGTTATCCTAATTTTGACATATTTTCACTAACTTCTCAATTAGAAGTCAGTAATGTAAAAATTCATTCGCAAAATAATCTGAACATGTAATACTCTAATCTTAAAAGATTCAGATACTACAGAATGCGTATACACATGCATTAGCCACATTACTGATTATTTATATGGAGAAACAATGAAATTCTCTATGCATCACTTAACCAAAACAGACATCGTGTTCATGTTAAGCTATGCTATACAAAAAGTAATGTGTTTAAATAATCATCAAAATAATAACCTCTGCCTGGTCTGGGTTGCTCAGTGGTTGAGCGTTGAGCTCTGATCCAGGAGGTCATGGTTAGATTCTCGGTCAGGGCACATGTCCAGGCTGTCAGCTCAATCCCTAGTGTGGGACATACAGGAGGCAGCTGATCAATGAGTCTCTCTCATCATTGATGTTTCTATCTCTGTCCTTTCCTATATGAAATCAGTAAATATATATTTAAAAAATAACATCTACTAATAGTTCTTAAGAACTTAATTCCTTTTGGCATCACTATAACATTAAGATTCACAAACTCCATGAGTTTTAAGGTTGAGCTGGCAAGTGCAGTTAAGTCATCTAGTCTTGACTAGTAGCTTTGGGAGAGCAGGGATTGTGTCTGAGCATCACTGTATCTTCACAGCTAGCGGGAACATTACTGAATGGGCACTCTAGCAAATTTCAGGAGTTAACATCGATTGCATTCATGAATCTGTTTGGATATGTGCAGACATCATTAAGTCATTGTCTCCACAATCTTCATACGTTTGGATTATAACTCAACAAAAGTTGTTAATGCAATGAGTAACATCTATCAGAAAAAAAAATCTTCATTATGATAATTTACTCAACAAATTTTTATAGAAAGGACTTTGAATAACATTTTACCTTTGAATGAAAAAAAAATCTCACCAAAACCCAAATATTCTTATTAACAATAAAACTTTCCTGTTAAAAATACAAGGAGGTGAAACAAACAAAAATGGAGACCCCATATGAAGCAGAAAACACTTATAAGGTAAATACACAAGGAGCTAAAACAAAAAAATAATGGAGACCCCATATGAAGCAGAAAACACTTACAAGGCAAATAGAGAGCCATGTTTTAACTTGCAATCATTTTATTTTTTAACTTGCAATTATTTTAAACAAGCAGTTACATATTGTGGCAGAACAACGTCAAACTCACACAATCATTAATGAGGTGCCATGATAGTTCCATGAATCTAGTAGCAACTAATAAGGTCAAAAAGAAAAGTTTTGGCTAAGAGTCAAGGTCTGGATTGTAGTGGTGAGATAGTTGCAGTACCTTACCTTCAAGCCATGTACATAGAAACACCCAATAAAAACAAAACTTGGTCCTCATAAAGCCAGAAAATTAATATTAATAAGTGTGGTTTTAATCTGACTATAGAAAATTATTATTTGCTGTTGTAGTACTAACCTCCATTGGGGGCCTACCATTTATTATTTACTAATAACCTGCGCTGAAATCAACCTTGTCCTAGAAGGAAAAATCTGCATTGCGTACTAACAAGTCTCTTTGGTTGCTGAGGGCAAAGTCCTTGATTGCATGTGCACTGTGTGTGTGTGTGTGTGTGTGTGTGTGTGAGTGTGTGTTTGAACCAGACTTTCAAAATAATGCTTTTAGGGTGGGAATTCAGATTTTGGGGGCAGACAGTATTTTTGAATGCATGGTTAATTATGTTTAGATAAGTTTGGAGACTAAGGAGTCTTCAAAATGTTGGCCTCTTTGCTTTGTTCCTCTTTCCTCTCTTCCCACTGTATTGTTCTGCAACTCAGGGTATTTTAACCTTGATGTTATTTTCTTTCGAATGGATAGCTTGCACAGGTAAACCATACATTGCCTTACTGCACACTAATTACCTTTTTAAAGCATGGTAGGAACTAGTTATTGCAAGGGCTATTATTTATCCTAATTGATCCCAGCTGAGCTTGGAAGGGAGCCTGGCCTGACAGTCTTCAAAGACTTGCCAAGAGACTGTCAGACTTGATAACTCACACCACTCTGAACTTGGCTCAGAGAGGTCAGTCACAGAGTGAACACTAAGCTCTCCCTGATATCCAAGCCTGCTGAAAAATGCAGACCCGCTGCCAGCTGACGCGCAAGCCACTAGATTTTCAGCTTTGTTTTAAGAGGCTCATGTGTTCTTGGAACTAGGGATGGGCTGCTTAATAATGAGAAGACATTCCCATGTGGAACTACAGCAGATGTGACTGCCCTGTGTGCTGGGAGGCATCTGTGTTTGTTAAAACATGGTTTATGCCTTGGCCTAAAGATTTAGGATGACCTGGAAATACAACAAAACCTTCAATTATGCTTCTCTGATTGAATAACTGAAAGCATCCATGAATTCGTATTTTATTATTCTATGTTACATTCATCCTTTCTTACATAAAAGCTCTCATTTGCAGATTATACAAACACTGTTGTTCTACATTATCAAAGCTCCAGCTGAATGATATTTTCAGTTAATTTATTACATTAAGTTATAAGTGCCATGAAGGAAAGAAAACAATATTTGCCTCTTCACTGTTATGGCTTCTTTGCCTAATACAATCCCTGGTCTCATGATGAGCCCTCAAGAAATACAGGGCGGGGGAAAAAGTAGGTTTACAGTTGTTTGCATGGAAAATAAAACAGTAATTAATAAATAATACAAGACTAAACCATTTCACATACTCACAACTGTAAACCTACTTTTGTCCCACCCTGTTCTTATTGGACAAATGAATAAATAAACAACTATTGGGCTGAACCATCTGGGCAATTTACTTTAAGGCTTTTTTTTCCCTCTGAAATTCATCAATTGATGGATATGTTAGTTAACTATTCTTATTGTGGTAATGATTTTATACTTTATAGCATCACATTGTACACCTTACCAGCAAACTTACACTCTATGTCAATCAGAAAAGAAAACTTGGGAAAAAGAATACAATTTCAAATAAATAAATTCTCACTATTGCCACTTTTAAAGACATTTTGACAGAAACATACCATTTAAATCAGATATTTCCAGCAAATTCAACGTGCAGATTTTTAAAAATATCATACTATTCATGGAGAATATTTTTAAAGTTGCCTGAAATTGAGAAGGAAATTTTACATTGAAAGTTTTTTCTTCTCCATTTTTCAGTTTATGTATATGTGCACTTTATTTCCATTTCTACCCTCATTTCTGAAATGTAGCTTTATTGTCATGATAGATTAAACTTTTTATTGCCATGATGGAACCCAAATTCTTTGCCCCTCCTAATTGAGATGCGGGGATATTTTCCTTCCTCTTGAATCTGAGTGGACCCCATGACTGACTTTGACAGTAGAATGCTTCAGAAATAACACTGGGTAACTTCCAAGCATGGACCTTAGAAGACTTGAATTTGTTTTGTCATCTCTGATGGTGTGCTCCCTGCAGGAAGCCAGATGCCGTGTAAGAGGTGCAGGTGACCACCATCTTGTGTGGAAGGCCTGTCTTTGCAAACGGAGAGGAGAATAGAGGAAGGAACGCACAGATGCCAGACAAGCAAGTGAATTTCTTGGATCTTCGAGCAGAGTGAAGGGAGAGAGCAAATGCCAAGTCTATTCTTTTCCAAACTCCTGATCCACAAAAAGCGTGAGCAAATAAAGTGATTATCATTTGAAGCCACTAAGTTTTGGGGTACTTTTTATACATGGCAACATATAACAATATGTACTTTCAACATTAAGAATATTACTTTTCTCAATATAATAGTTTATGCTCATAATACATGTTTTGAGAAAAATAAGAAATAATCCCATAACTTTTATCAGTAAGAGCCCTTGAGATAGATAGTTTATTCCAGTATATACCTATAATGTTAACATTTTACACTGATGGTTAGAAATAAAACTGATTGAAGTTTTATCATGTCATCACAACACTTAATATTCAAAACTTCAACTTTAGAAAAATGGCTCTCAAAGTTAGATGTTTCCTAGAGTTTATCTTATAAACATTTTTAAACTAGAATATAGTTACATTGTTTACCATAAAGAAATACCCAAATTCCTTGGGTTATATAGAAAATTGTAACTAAGTAATTAGTAAAGTAATGGGGTTATTTGCTGCATAACCATTGCAAATGTTTTTCATTATTTTCTTCTGTGAGTTTCTATAAAACAATTCAGCAAGTATTGACTTAGCAATTTCTGTAACAGAGATAGGTTAGACTAAAGCTATAAAACCTGTTATATCTCACCATTCTTTCTTACTTTCTAATTAGGATTTAAAATGGAGAGTGAACAAGAACCCAAAAAGAATGAACTAAACATGATAGAAGTCCATTGTTGTCTTGTAAAATGCCAAGCAGCTCTCTGACAGCGCCATTTGCTAAGTCAAAAGGAGCTTAAGTTTCCTCTATCTGGTGGCACTCACTCTATTACTTCCTAGTATACTGTACTTCAGGATTCATTATGGACCAGTGAAGAGAGAAAAACTTGAAGGGGATGATATACTATTTCCTCTAAGGACGCTACCTGGAAGATGAACCCATGACTTTTACCCCAATCCCTATATGTCTAAGTCATATGGTCACACTTAAATGAAGGAGGCTTGAGATAGATGCTTTTTAAAAAAAGTATATATTTTTATTGATTTCAGAGAGGCAGGGAGAGGAAGAGAGGGATAAAAGCATCAATGATGAGAGAGAATCATGCACTCCCCACACTGGGGATCAAGACTGAAACCCAGGCATGTGTCTTGACTGCGAATCGAAGCATGACCTCCTCATTTATAGGTAGACACTCAATCACTCAACCACAACGGCTGGGCTTGAGATATATTCTTTATTCAGGGTATCTATTTCTCAAGCTAAAACTTTTATTACTGTGAGAGAAGGGGAATATATATATATATATATATATATATAGCTAGTGTTTATTACATTTTTCATTACTTATTCAAACCCTGTGACCATCTAGTAAAGTTGCCTTCTTCATGGTCAATCCTAGTCAAAATGCTAAAGCTGTATACTGATGCAACACTTATTTTTGGGAAATACCTATTTATTTTGTGTCCTCATTCTGACTTTTGCCTCATCAAATTTCTCCACTGACCTACACACTACACCAACGTGACACATTAATTACACCTGGAAAATGTTTCAAGCTGTGTCCTCTTACTCCCATCCTCAAATACGTTAAAACAAAAATACTTTAAAAACTTTTAATTTAATTGCTAAAGGATGCTGTTGGATAATATTAGGTGGAAGCAGGTTACTCTCATTTAAAAAAAATTAAACTCCTTTAAAGTTAAATAGTCTAATGATGAACACTCAGATACTATATTACATAAATGGTGGAGAATTTTCATTAAAAATAATCTTTGGCTTTCTTCTATTATACCATGGGATGGAGGTGTAAAGTGAGTCTGGTAAAAAATCCTATCCAATAGAATCAGGAACTATATTTTTTTGCTGCAAAAAGCTTTATTGTTTCATTTGGTTCAATGCATGGGAGAGGGCTCCAAAGGTTTCTAGTCCTGCTTGAAGGTGAGCCTTTCAAAGAGATACTTGCCCTGTCCAGTCTGGTGGTCAGCCTGTGGAGGTGAGTCAGGTGTAGTCCATCATCTTGATGAGTTTCACCTCCTCACCCCAGAAGTGGTTCTCCAGGAGGTCCCAGAGATGTGGGTCTGCGGGTTGAACCCAGGGCATGCAGCTCCAAGAGGGCCTGGTTCAGATTCCTCTCCAAGGCCAAGGTGGCTTCCATGGCGTCCTGAGGTTTTCCCCATCCACTCTGGGGAGGCTTCAGCACGTCCTGGAGGAGAATGCAGCCATCTTGCTTGTTTTGCAACTTTAAGAGGTGCTCAGCTCCCTTGAGCTTCTTCTCTGCGAACTCATGAAAGAGAGCCACATCCTCACGGTCAAAAGGTAGGTGTGGGTGGCTCACAGATGCAGGTTGGCTAGGGTTGACCACAGCTTCCACTTGGGTGGAATAATTCTGATGTATCTGGGAGCTCATAGTTGTTTGGCAATAAGGAGTTAAGGTAGAAAAAAAAAAACCCAAAACAAAACCCAGCATGTTGGCTGGTCTTGGAGGAGGTTCTGAAGATGGTGACTGGATAAGATGCTGGAGAGTGGCTGGAGGCTGGGAAAAAGGGAGTTCCTAGATCTGTTCCATCCAAACACTGTTGAAGCAAGAGACGGTTCTGGGAGAGGTCTGGGATTGCTGAGGGCACTGTGAGGAACTATTCACCTTTATTTTCGATTATTCTATCTATTGGGCTCTATTATCTATCTATCTATCTATCTATCTATCTATCTATCTATCTATCTATCTATCTATCTATTATCTATCATCATCATCATCATTATCATAATCTATATCTATCCTATTATCTATCTATCTATCTATCTATCTATCTATCTATCTATCTATCTTCATCATCATCATCTACCTATCTAATCTATCCATCTATTTATCTATCTATCATCTATCTAACCATTTTCATCAGTTATTTATCTATCTGTAGCCAAAGTACTGGGAGAGAACCAACCTTCAGGACAAACACCTTTTATTTATACTTGCTTATTCTCAAGGTGAAGCTTAGAAAAGGCCATGTTCATTCATTACCCCAATGATTTCTAAAGCAACAAGTCTGAGATAGAACCCAACCTTCCACTTTCATCCTGCAGAAATGAGTCAGCACCTCTGACATCCACTCTACTCCAGCAAGGGAAGGCACACCTACCTGATGAAGCCTTGGATGGTCTTTTGTAGATCTACAGAATGAAAATTTTAACATATGCCTGCATATTTGCTTATTTATCAGTATCCTGTTTTCATCTGGAAAATCAAGCAACCCAAAAGAACCCTGCAATTTTAATAAGTGTTTGAGAGAAAATATTTACAGCCATGAAAACTTTCACATAGTCTATTATCTATACTGTATTATCTATATTGTAATTTTTAGGGAGACATAATTCCTATTAATTTTTCAACACTATATGTTTTGATGACCTCTCCCATGCTCAATATGAATATTTTTGAATTATGTAATCAATTAGAAAAATGTAGGTTCTAACATTCCATTTTTTTAAGCCACACTTTGTGCAAGAATTTCTTCCACATCTTCTCTGTAATTGAAAGTGAGTTTTCTCTGATAACTAAAAGTCTCACTACCTTTCTGAAGGAGACCCTTTTATCCCACCTAGGGAAGAAAGAGATGCCAAGGATTACTGACTCATGGACATCATTTAAGACAATTCTTTTACCCCTTTTCTGTGATTTTTGTTATGATAGGTAGCCTCTTCAGCATGACAGTCATCACCTTACAACCTCCTAACATTGTTATTTCTTCAGTAGTTGCTCCACTTCAGTCCTATAAGTAGTTTCATCATCCACGTCAATGATCCTCCTAGCACACTGTCTCAGAGTCCTTTAATCCTTATAAAACCAGTCTCTCCAGTTTATCTGTTACTGAAAAACATAAATGTAGCCTTGACTGAATTCATCACATCTCTGTTTCATCTCACTCTGCAATTTTGAATGTTAAAATTTTTCCTCCTTGACAATAAATAATTATAAGAACAGTAGTTCTTCTCTCCCATCTCCATAATTCTATTAACCCTATTTTTTGTTTGTTTTTAAATCTCAATTCTAACTTCTACTACTATTTTATTCTTCAAACCCAAAGCCTATTTCTGATTTAAGTATTCTTCATGGCTAGCCAGGAAGCCAAAAGCAGCCATACCATCTCCCACATGAGGCCTCCAGGGACTCCAACACTTGGGACACACCACTGTGACTGCACTGACAATCCTCTGTTATACTCACTGTTGATTTTTCTACATCTGTTCTCCAAACTGCAGTTGGTTAAAAAAATCAATAACATGCTGACCATATCCACTTCAAGTTCATGTTATTCTCATCATTCCTCATTACTTTTTAAATTATTATCATGTTCCTTTCAGCAGGTGTTTCAAATGATCGCTCAACTAACTGCCAATTCCCCTATTCCCAAAGAAGCAAATTTCTCTATCCTCAAGAATAGTGAAATCGTATGACAAGAACCATTTTACCTCCATTGATCCATATTATAAACATATATTGAAGAGCTTGCTATTGGCCAGGTGCTAGAGATAGAATAATATTAAGTCAGGGTTCATCTATTGCAAAGTTCATTTCTGGAATGAGAAACACATAAACAGATTTTGACTTAGCATGTAAAAGGTTACACCTGTGGTTCTTTTTTCTCTCTTTCTACCCCCTGCCCTTATCTTCTTTTGCTTCCTACCTAGGAGGAATAAATGTCTCCTTTCCAATGTTCTCTTTTCACAGAACAGTTATGCCATGACCTCACAAATGCTTGATTATTTTGACTGACTGCTTACAAGGGCTTTCCTCTTTCAACTGTGTCTTTTTAAAAACATGTAAGCATGACCAAGTATTAAGATGAAAGCTGGCTACCATATATCTAGGCAATGGTTCTGGTCCTATCTGGTTAGTAGGACCAAAACACAGACAATGCTGATATTCCCTGTGTAAATGATAATTTAGAAGACAATATTTCCATGCAGATCAAACACTTAATAGGAGAAATCTTTATAGGACACATAATATAAGACCTGTGCAAAAATTTGTAAGAGTTTTGGATATATTTATATAATATTTTGAATAAATTGAAATATGTTGCTTAGGCAATTTATTGAAAGTCTAAAACTGTGTCCACTTTTCCTTAGATTAATTTATACCTTTGTGACAGGCAAGCAGCAAGAATATGAGGATTCTAGTATGACAGCTGCAAGGAATCGATTCTACCAAGAAGAGAGATGAGCTGGGGAAGGATCTCTAGCGCCAGATGAGAACACAGCCTGCCATCACCTTGACTTTAGCCTGGACAGACAGCCCAGACACAGTGTGCTGGCCTTCTGACCTTCAGAACTGTGAGCTGCTAAGTTTGTGGTAAAGAATTACACAGCAATAGAGAACTATTATGTCATTTAAATATTCCCAGTCAGAGTTTTAAGGGAGCATTTTTAATTTTAACATGATCAGTCTAGTAATTTGGAATAATGAACAGTTGTTTTAAAGCTATGAACATATAAATAAAAGTTTGAATAAAAAATAAGTGAACTGACAGATCTTATAGATGTAAATAAATGTGTTCTGTTGTCTCCATAATTGATGTGTATTGTGGAAGAGGTTAGAAGGCCCACAGATAACTTCTGTTCTTCTAAATTCTTTATTTAAACATTTCCAAAATCAATGAGACAGACATTTACCACTCAAAAAATGTGCCTGAAAATTAGTGAGAAAATAAAATAAAATTAGGCCTAATCATACAGAGATAAATTACAATTGGATTAAATATTAAAACCCAAATGATTAAAACACCAAAATCTAAGAGATAATAGGCTTAGAAATTGCAATAAGTTTCTACATACAAAATAATGCAAGAAAATAACAACTCTCTGCATGGCAAAAAGCAGAAGCAAAATTAAAAAGCCAAAGAAAAATAGAAAATATTTACAAAGAATATATCTTTAAGACAAAAGGAGCTTTAAGGAATCATTGGGAGTTACAAAGTAGTCATGGGGATAGAAAGTACAGCATGGGAAATATAGTCATTAATATTATAACAAGTATGTATGATGCCAGCTGGGTACTGGAAATATTAGGGGGGGACACTTTGTAAAGTATATCATTGTTTAACCACTCTGCTGTACATATGAAAATACAAAGTAATATTGAATGTAAACTGTACTTGAAAAAAAATTAAATTATTGAGATTAATGGGAAAAAATGTCAGATAGAATAGGTTTCTCAGAGCAGTAGTAATGGAAATGTTTAGAAGTATGCCAATAATAAAATAAAGTAAATGAAGAACACTACTTTCCATGTATGGAATTGGTAAATATGACTTAAGTAATAATGCTGAAAAAGATACATTGCATGCAACTTGAATCGAGAGCTAAAATGTTCATATCCTTTGAAAAAGTAATTTAACTTCTGGGAAACCTAGCATAAGAAAATAATCAGAAATGTGGAAAATTATCCACATAATACTTAAAATAATAAGATACTGGATAGAATCTACATATCTACATATTTCACAGTAGGAAAACTGGTCTAATATAATAAGTTATGGTATAATGGCAGAATAATGTGTCCACTTTAGAAAAATAAATAATTACATGGGGAAAATGCTCGTAGTTTTTTAAATGGCAAAGTTAGACATAAAGTCCCACGTCTACTAGACAGCTACATCCAAAGAAAAATAATGAGGGAATGCCCCATGTACGAATGATTATTTCAGGATTTGAAGACAACAGGACTTTTATTTAAATAATTTCTTTATTAGAGTTTTCTTTCTTTCCTAGGTTCTGTGTAGAACATCCTTATTAACTTTTTAATCAGTAACCGATGTACATAAATTACCATTTTAGTTGTTGTTGTGCCCTTGCTATTAAGAGTGTGAAGTGGTCTACCAGCAGGGGCATCGCCTGGGTGCGCTTAGACATGCAAAGCCTCCTGCAGGAAAAATACCATTTTGAAATCAGATGATCTTCAGGGATAATTTTGAGTCTTGAAGAGGCTATCTCCCCCTTGCTTCCTAAAACTACACATGTTCATTGGTTTCTTCCATGTGTTTTATTTCAGTATCTTTGTGTTTTAATTATTCCCATGTCTAAGCAGAACAAGACTGTTTTTTTGTTTTGTTTTGTTTTTTAAGAAAAATCATATTGTTATTTTGGCCCTGGATTTTAGATAATAATGGTCGTTTTTATAAGTCCCTTTTTAAAATAACAATGTTAATGTTAGTCTTAGTGGGACAAATATTCTAAAAATAATTTTGCTATGAATGGAAATATAAAATATTATCTTCATAGGCTCATATACAGTTCATTTAGCAAGGAATTCAATGAAATGTCATGCTCTCTAAAACTTCATTTTCTAAAATGGAAAACTTTATAATTTAAAAACTTGAAGGGCTCCATTAATTATCCATTACTGAGGACCCATAATATTAATCTCTGT
>PVJC01050190.1:0-11890 GCA_004026665.1 Murina feae
CCTGCAAAGTTTCTGTTGAGAAATCAGCTGACAGTCGTATGGGTGCCCCCTTGTAGGTAACTAACTGCTTTTCTCTTGCAGCTTTTAAGATTCTCTCCTTGTCTTTTGCTCTTGGCATTTTAATAATGATGTGTCTTGGTGTGGTCCTTCTTAGGTTCCTTTTGTTTGGAGTTCTCTGTGCTTCCTGGACTTGGAAGTCCATTTCTTTCACCAGGTAAGGGAAGTTTTCTGTCATTATTTCTTCAAATAGGTTTTCAATATCTTGCTCTTTCTCTTCTTCTGGTACCCCTATAATTCTGATGTTGGTATGCTTGAAGTTGTCCCAGAGACTCCTTACACTATCTTCATACTTTTTGATTTTTCGTTTGTTTGTTTGTTTGTTTTTTTGTTTCGGCCTTTTTGACTGGGTTTATTTTGTTTCTTCATATTTCATATCTTTGAGTTGTTTCTTGTGATCCTCTCATCTGCTGTTGGATCTCTGTATATTGTTCTTTATTTCAGTCAGTGTATGCTTCATTTCTAGCTGGTTCTTTTTCATATGCTCGAGGGTCTCACTGAATTTATCAGCAGTCTCTAGAAACTTCTTGAAAAACCTGATAACCGTGGTTTTGAACTTTATATCCAGTCGTTTGTGTTCCTCCATTTCTGTCTTTTGTGATCTGTTTCTTAGTCTCCGCATTTTGGCTTTCTGTGCTAGGTGTCCTATATAGGGCCCAGTGGATCAGCCTCCCCAATCACCTGGGCTGGACACTCTTGTTGTATGCCTTTGAAGTCTAGGTGCACAGCCTTGTTATAGTTATCACTGGGGGGTATCACTGGGGGGAAATGACCTGCAGGCCTTTCTCCTTGTTGTTTGGAGTTTGGATCTATTGGAGTTCTGTCTCAGCTGCAGACCCTTAGGTTATGCTACAGGCAGGCAGGCGCTCAGCTTGGGCGGGGTTGTAGATGGGGTGGGGCGGGGTCTCAGAATCACCGGGTGTGGAGTGACTCACAATGGCATTCCCTTTGCTGGTGCCGCAGTTTCTACCGCATTTGGCGTCTCCAAGCCCTGGGGTCTGCGCACGATTCTCAGTCCCCGAATCTCTATGTCAGTCATTGCTGTGAATAGCAGTGCTAGAACACCACTGGTCTTCCGCCGCCCCATTGCCCTACAGTCCGTGTTGCATTTAGTGCGACCCAGGAGTTTATAATCTTCTAAGCCGCAGACTAGATCGCCGCTGCCACCCTTTCACCCGAACCACCGCATGCAGCTTGGGAGGGGTGGGACCTCGGGGAGTCTGCAGGGCGGGGTGGAGCAAATAGCTATGGCACTTCTCAGCCCTGTGCTGAGAGACACCAGGTCTCTGTGTCCCACGGTATTTGTTGCAAGCAACACTGAGAGAAACCTACTTTGGATTTCCTCCCGGTGCCAGTCAGTCCCCCTTCTCCGGGTGTCTGGGTCCTCCGAAACTCTCCTGGAACTGGAGTTCAGAGCCGCTGGGAACTTGTGGCTCTCTCCGGTTTGGAAAAGAACTGCGTCCTCCGGCACCAGCCCTCTCCCCGAGCCCCGTGAGTGCGCCTCCATACCTTTGTCTTTGTACTTTGCTTCCGCCGCTCCTCCAAGTCAGCCAGCCTTTCTGTGGGTGTGAGTGGTGTCCGTGTTTTCTTTTCTTGGTTATTCTGAAATAGTTGTTCACGGCTGCATTTACGGTGTTTACCTTATGCTGCCATCTTGCTGTCTCAATAGTTTATACTTTTATAGGCACTATGAGGTGTGTACTCTTTTCCATATAACAGTTTATTCATGCTACACACCTATTTTGAGATTCAACACAAATGCTCACGTGAATTTTGAATTTGTTTGTTCCTGAGTTGTACTGCATTCTATGGATAACAACTTTATTGATCAGCCTATAAAATTGGTTATTTCTAGATTTTGAGTATTATAAATAAATCTGTTTCAAATATTTGTGTTCAGTTTTTCTTTATTTTTTAAAATATATTTTATTGATTTTTTTACAGAGAGAAAGGGAGAGGGATAGAGAGTTAGAAACATTGATCAGCTGCCTCCTACACACCTCCTACTGGGGATGTGCCTGCAACCCAGGTACATGCCCTTGAATGGAATAGAACCTGGGACCTTTAAATCCGCAGACTGATGCTCTATCCACTGAGCCAATCTGGTTGCGGCTGGTCCACTTTATTGTTGTATTTTTCTAATCAAACTGTTACAGTGTAGATGAATGTTTCACATTTTAACTGTGATCTACAATGGTCATTCACTTTGCCTTCCCACCCACACACAGTGTATAGAAATTCCAGTGTTTCTTCAACTATCCAAGCAAATGCAGTGGTTAACCTTTTTAAATAGTGGGGCTGTAATTGCATATAGTTCTAACTGGCCTTCATTTTAATCCAATTTCCCTGTGAATTTTTGATGTTGAACATTTTTCCATACATTAATGGTGTTTAAATAGTCTATCCCTTTTGCTAAAATATTGACTCAATTTTTTTGCATAATTTTAAACAAATTTATTGTTTTACCATTATAAGGATAGGTCACAATCTAATACATATATTTGAATTTCACTGATTTCTCAATAACTGAAGTGACTTCTATGTACTATTTAAATCCATGTGTATCATATACTTACAGACTTTATCTGCATTTTTAACATTTTCCGCCACCCTTTTATAAGTCTAATCATTCAATAATGCACTATGTGTAGTCTGTATTTGCAAACTTTGTTAATTTACCTGGTATAAATACTCATCATGGTTATTTTCAAACTGCCAAAATGATGACACTGAACATGGATATGATAAGTTATTTTCAGCAGCAAATCATTATATTTAATTTTCAATATACTGATGCAGTAGCAAAAAGTACCTTCAATAACTTTCGTAATAAAATGGTAAAATAATTGGGAAATGGCAAGTTTTAAACATTTATTTAAAATTTTATTTATACATAATTGATTTTAAAAATATGTTGTGATGTATTTTTTCTTGATATCTGAGAGGTTAGGGAGAGGGAGAGAATGATACATCACTGATGAGAGATAATCATTGATAGGCTTCCTCCTGCTGTCATGGTACCTACAATCCAGTCAAGTTCATTCACCACAAAACTGAAGATAGTCACTGTAACTGGTTTGGACAACCAGGATCCAAAAGTGGGGTCATGGTTGTGCCAGAGGCCCTGTGGATGGACTTGACCTTTTCCTCAGGAGACGTCACAGTTTGCCTTCATTTCAGGCTGCTTTCCGAAGGGTAGATGTGCAGCCCCTTCAGCAGCATCCCAAAGGGAAATTCACAGAACTGAATGCAAAAAATGTCCAGTGGCTGACACTTTTGTTTAAAAGTGTATCTGTAATGTACTTTAGTACATTCTCCACAGGAGAGTTCTCCAGAAAAAAAAAGACAAATACAAAAGTTTACAGGGAGGCAGTATCAATGGTAAGCATCCACAGTATTTCACAATATCTGCCTAATTTCACAACAATGGGGCAGGATATGAAAACCAGACATAATACTTGAGATAATGAGGAGCCTTAGACATTTATGATACATGTCTGTATTATAATCAGACAACTTTAGAAATCAACTTTAGAAACCCAACATCAGCCTCCAAGAGGTCTCCAGGGGTTGCCTCTGTTTTAAGAAAGACTGTAAGACCTGGATAGGTTCCTCAATGGTTAGGGCTGTGGCTCAAGTACTGAATCATGTTTGTTTCCATTCCTTGTCAAGGGCACAGACCTCCATTGGGGTTTATCTCCAAACACAGTGCAGAGCATGTAAGGGAGCCAACTGATTGATCTCTCTCTCTCTCTCTCTCTCTCTCTCTCTCTCTCTCTCTCTTTCTCTCTCTCTCTCTTTCTCTGTCTCCCCCCCCACCTCAATTCCTCCCACTATTCCACTGTCTATAGAAGTCAATGGGAGAAAGTACATCCTAGAGTGAGGGGGAGGGGAATGAAAAAAAAAGATTACAAGCTGGCCACACATGCTTTCTGCTTAGTGTTTTTAGACATTAGAAAAGGGGGTTTCTCTAGGAAAAGCAATTTCTAGGGTTACATGGGATCTACACTCTACAGTATCCGAAGCTATGTTGGAATCCCTCAGAATCACCTTCTCACATTGGTGAGTTAATTTTTATCACTCAAATACGAATCTAAGTTAAAAATAAACATTAAATTATTCAGAAACCATTGGGGATTTTTGTGCTCAAATGAAAGCAATGAGGGGATCATAACTATGACACAAATTGTGTAGGATTGAGATTGTTGTCTTGATTCTCTTATCCTTGTATGTGAAAGAAGACAGGCTTCCACTGAGATCAGATGATTCTGATAAATGTTCTTTACATAGACGTATGTTTTATTTATGAAGATTTGCAGTATACGTGGATATTTTACTTTTTAATATATGCACAACTGGGCTCAGGAAATATGCCCCATATGCACTAGTCCTGCACCATGCTACCCTTACCATACTTCCTCAAGGAGGCCCCAGTGACCACCCTGGCTTCACTTTCTATCTCAGCTCTTATCACCCATAGAAGATATCCTGCTCCATTGTTTCTGGGATGTCCTGTGGAATGCCAGCTCCCAGTAGCAGGGGATTTGATACTTCCAGAGCCTGGAACAGTCAACAGTGCCCATACCCTTCATACTTACTGATCATAGTTGTTCTTGCCCTTGACTGCTGCTCTCCATCCAGGCTGATGCAAGTTTTTAGGTGATAGGGGGCCAACTCCTAGGTGCATGACTCCCCCGTAGGAATCAACACCTGGACATCCCTGGAGAGGCTGGGAGAGTCCTGTGAGACTCCTGTCCCAGAAGAACAGGTCACTCCCTTGCCCATGTGGAAGCAAGGCTGATGCTTAATAGAAGAAGGTGCCTGGGGCCTCTGAAAGCATCACTCCCTAGCTTCAGCATCCATGAAATCTACTGGGTGTGCATGACCATCCGGGAACACTGTGACCCGGAGGAAGAAGCAACCCCATGCTCCCTCCCATGGGGTTGGAGAGAACTATGGTGGGCCCACATTTAGCACAGGCTCATGCACAGAATTAATGGAATCTACAGGATCACCATTGATGTTAACGTCAGCAATTTGAACTATGAGCCCCAATGGGTGCGCTCACCAGGGCAATGCAAATGACAAAGAGACTTGGATGCAGAATAGTGACTGATGTTAATGTAAAAGAATGTGGATGTCAGTTTGGCTCAGTGGATAGAGCATTGGCCTGTGGACTGAATGGTTTCAGGTTTGGTTCTGGCTGAGGGCACATGCCTGGGTTGTGGGCTTGATCTACAGTAGGGGGGCATGCAGAGGATAACCAATCAATAATTCTCTCTCATTATACATGTTTCTATCTCTCCCTCTTCCCTCCTCTCTGAAATCAATAAAGATATATATTTAAAAGAAAAAAGAATGTGGATTCTGGAATGCCTGCAGTCCTGTACCCTTCCCAATTAACTCTCTTAATATGTGTGTCTTCACCCTCACCACAGTGTGGGAACTGAGGTAGCCAGGGATTTAAACAAGGTCACACTCAGAAGTGGTTATACGTTTGCTGCAAATGAATACTTAAAAAAATTCTTTTTTCGAAGTTCACTCTTTTGAATCTTGCTCATGATGGCCTAGGGCAGCTCAAGGACAAATTGCACCTGAATTAAGAGAAAGTGAACCATCCTGACTGAGTCTTGCAGTTAATTCCTCCTAATCCCCACCCCTCTCCTTCACCCCTGCAAAGTTCCTCAGATTGATTGGCACAGTGTGGTTTGCCTTATGGGGCCCATCAAGTTTGTCAGGTTCTCCTCCTGACCCCCTGAATTTGACTGCAGCCCTATGATATGTTTTGACCAGTGGAAGGTTCTGGGAGTGAAGCCTGTCTTCTCTAACACAAGAGTGTGGAACCATAGACTGACCACACTCCCTGTTCATCTCTCCTAATACCTACCTGGTACCTACATGGTGGCTGCTCCTTTATCCTGGTCACTTGAGAAGCAGGGTGGATATGTGGCATGAAGAAAAAGATTCTTTAGTGTAAGCCACTAAAGGTTCAGGGCTCTTTGTTACTGACTATATCATATAGCCTCTCCTAATGTGTATCCATGCAAAATTCTACTCTCAAGGAAGCAGGAGACCCTGACATTAGAAGTTAGAGTTCTATTGTTAGGAAGGCATGGATTGTTCTGCAGCCCTACCTTTACTTAACTCTATAATCAGGCATTTTACTTGATTTACTCTTCATAAAATAGATGGTTAAAACATCTCATGTTGCAGAGAGGATTAAAGGGGCAAAATGCTTGTAAACCATAGAATCCAGAGCCTGGCACCTGTAGTAAATTTTCAGTAAGTGTTATCTCCATAGGTCCACAATGTGTGCTGACTATAAACATCCTAACAGTGTATGGAATGTGAAATTTTTGTCCTTTGTGTCCTTTCAAGTTATGTTTTTAAACAAATAGGATAGAATTATATATATTCTCTCATAGCCTGCATTTCTCTTAATCATGTGATATTTTTATATTCAAAATAAGATATCAGCCTCCTGGGTGGTTCAATAGCTTGAGCATGGATCAATTTACAGAAAGGTTTCCAGTTTGATTCCAGGGAGGGCACAGGGAATGGGGGAAGGCAAGCTCAGTCATCAGTGTGGGGACTTGCAGAAGCCAGCTGATCAGTGTTTAGCTCTCATTCTCTCCCTGTCACCTTAAAAAGCAATTAAAATATTCTTTATATAAATACACTAGGGGCCCGGTACACAAAAATTTGTGAACTTTGGGGTGTCCCTCAGCCTGGTCTGCAACCTCTCCAATCGGGGAACCCTAGGGGATGCTAGCATCCAACCACTCACCTGTCTGCTCGCCTGATCCCACTAACTGCTCTCCCCTGCCAGCCTGGTCCTCCTAACTGCTCTCTGCCTGCCTTACAACCTATAACTGCCTCTGCCTCAGCGCTGCGACCATGTCTTTGTCCAGAATGATGTCCAGAATGTTGTCTGGAAGATGTTCAATCTAATTAGCATATTACCTTTTTATTAGTATAGATGCCACCTTGTCTTCAAAATGCAGGTTGTTAGCAGGTTTTCCTGTTGTGAAAGGGGAGCCTGCAGTAGCATCCTGGGTTCTGACCAGGGCTTATGCACTGGTGCTTTATCTCAGCAGATGAGATTCCTAGAAGAAGACTCTTGGATGTACCTTGAACATTTCTATCGATTTTGCCAAATCCTCCTGCAAAAATATTAAACCACTTTAAATTCCCACCAGCAACCATGCGTGTGCCCTCTGTCCTACTTTGATGCCAATATCATTGATTTCCCACTAGAAGCTTCCCTCCCCTCAGCCGGGACTGCTTGGCACTTGAGCCAAACTCACTGTTCAGGCTGAAACTTGATTTCCCCAAGACAGAATTATGTGGGAGGAAAAATAGTGTTCTTCTACCCTTCTGAGTACTTAGTGGAGGCCGTTGTAATGAAAGACATATTACCAAGAGAAAAACAAAAGTTCATGAACATGTGTACCTCGTGTATATATGGGAGATCCCAGGGAAAAATGAATAACTCCCCAAGGTGGCTTAGAATCCAGATTTAAATACCTTCTTCCTAGGGAAAGGGGATGGGATATTTAGGCCTCTTAGAAGAGAGTACATGAGTTTTGGGAAAGATGAATGAGGGTGGGGGAGATAGTTTGTAACAAAGTTTGGGTGTGATGTCAACTTGTAGTCTCCTGGGACAGGAGTCAGTCTTCACTGGCTGATGACGCTTTTCCCAACGAGGGAAGCTTTTGTGGGGGTCTGATTTTAGGCAGATCAGGAAACTTTAGTGAAAGCCTCTACTTGCATTTGCTGTTTTTCCAGCATCTGCAGCTCAAGATCATCAATGTAACAACACAGCATATGTTGGGGTGGCATGTTCTCTGACCTTCAGAATAAACCCAACAAAAGCTTGTTTCCTTTATTACATGATTTGCCACAGTAGTGTTATTCCCTGGAGACAGTATCCTGACCAGACCTTCCTGGGAGTGGTCATAACATATGTTGTGCTTATGGAAAGGTGGAAGCCATATCACTAAAAAAATCAGAGTCAGTTTTCTCATCTTGTTGAAAGGGAGATAAAGTTATGATAGTTTATCTCCCTTTCCAGAGGTTTCCTGCAGATTTGTATCTCTGCTGTGGCCCCAGTGCCTCTGCAGCTCTGGGGCTTGGAGCTCCTGGGTTCTGGGCCCACTTGAAGGTTTGTTTCTCTCCTCTTCCAACCCCAGCACTGAGGCTGGGCAAGGGGCTGCTGGGTGCTGGGCATCCTGTGGGCTGTGTCTCTGCTCCTCAGACCCCAGTGGTCCCAGCACTTCCACAGCCACAGGGCTCAGAGCTGCTGGGGTGCAGGGCGCCCTGCAGGCTGGGACCCTGCGCCTTGGTCCCCAGTGGCCCCAGTGCTGAGATGGAGCTTGCAGCTCCTGGGGTGCCAGGTGCCTTGCAGGCCAGGTCTCTGCACTTCAGACCCCTCTGACAGTAGCAACCAAGTAGGCCCAGAGACCCGCTTTCAGTGTGCTGGGAAGAACACCTGCATCGTCAACATGGCAACAACTCAAGCGTCTTGTCCCAGCCACCTCCATCTTTTGTCTTGGAGTGATGGTTAATTTGCATATTACTCTTTTATTAGATAGGATTAATTTTTCAGGAATAATTGAAATAACACTTTTCACCTTAGGGAATATCCAGAGCTTCACAAAATCTGAAATAATATCTTCAAACAAATAGTCAGTTTTAGACAACACTCCCCAGGTATCTGCCACCAGCCACTAAAGCCTAATGTTGTCATTTTCTAGGGACACATGGGCTCTCAAACACGAATATTCCCAATGGTCAGTGATTGACTGTGAGAGACATTACCTTGACACACAGGCAGACAAGGCAGGGGTTCAGGGCAAAACAAACGCAGGTGGAACATATGCAGGGGGAGACATGGCAGTTTGAGCAGCCTAATCACAAGTGCCAACCGTGAAGAAATAATAAAATGTTTCTGGACTCACGGTGGGAGGCATGTGAACTAGGGAGGGTCTGCAACAATAAGGTGAACTGAGGCATAGAAACAGGGAAAGTTCAGGTTCCTGCTGGGAAATATTAATAGAGGGAATGAATCAGGTGAGGACAAGGATAGAGAGAGCAGGTTTGTGGCAAATGTGTACCCCTAGACTAGAAAGCTTCATGGGCTTCCAATTATTGGGGCACCCTCCCCTTGCAGAGAGTCTGCTTCAATGAATTTATCACACTTTTGCTGCAATCTTATGGTCTATGATTTCATTCTTTGTCTTTGCAAAACAGGACTTGCAGGAAAAACCCCGGCTCACCATTCCTGGTACAAATGGGATCCAAATTCCACCTACAAAGCTCAAACAATATATTACACAACAGGCAATGCACCTAATGATGGCTGTGTTTAGCCAATGAAAGCCAGGGGAGAGACATATTGTCCAGTTGCATGCGGTTAGCGCAGGACTTCCTGTGTCTCCACCTAGCGGTCAAGTTGACCTCTTTGGTTTGTGCTCAGAGACAGAGGCTTCAGAGCACCAGGCCTCCCTTAAATCCAGGCATCAGAAGCAGTGTCACCTGTGCAGTGGTGTGTGTGAGGCTTGTTGAGCACAAACAGGCAGGGAATGGGGCCTCTGTGTTCCCCGGACTCCTATCTGCTCACTGAGATTGGCTCCGCCTCACCTGATGTAACCCTCCAGCCTGGGGTGTGGGCAGCTCTCAGGTCCTGTATCCCAGGTCACAGCATGTAGAACAGTGAGTTGATAGCAGATGACAGGGTGTGATGGGGGAAGAGGGTGACAGGTTGTAATGCCACTTTTTAAGGTCATGGTAGTGTGTCTAAATGAGGAAGATTTGGGAACCCAGGCCTTGTTTTGTGACTCAAGGCAACAAAGAAGGAGAAGCAAAGTTTTGCATGAAGAATTGTACTGTCATTCTCAGGAAAATGGAGCCATGGATGGTCCTGAACAAAAGAGGGACATTGTGTGAGGTAGGTTTCTAAACTTTTCCCAAACCAGCTCAGGAGAAGAACAAACTAGAAGAGAGAGTACAGCAGTTTAGGACAGGATAGAGAAGTCCTGTAAAATATAAGGTACCTGGCAGGAGTGTGCATTGAGGATTGATTCCCAAAGTAATGTGGACATGTCAAGGACATGTTGCCTCCTTTGCTGGGTAAGGGTACTGAGCAGCCTGAGCTCATGGATCCTGGCAGTGATGGCCAGACTCTCAACACATCTTTTTCCCACAGATTTCTGCAGAATTGCTTAGGAGTACTGGATTATGAGCTGATTTCAGGGCCTCACACTCTTACAACCTCTAAAATAGCGGTACCCTGGCACTGTCTTACAGCTTTCCCAGTACTTGGACCTGGGGAAGCTGGAACTTCTTATTAATCTTTCTTACATGCCACTTACTTTCAGACAATTTCACAAAAACTGTGTATTGTGTGGAACACACTTTAGTATTAGTTAATCCTCAAGGAACCAGAGTCAATATTCATTTCCTTATCATTCTCTGTTTTCAGGTTTTTGTCAGAAAATGGAAGAAGAGGTGGCACCTTCTGAGCAGAGTGCATCTGTGGAAGGATAGTCACTGGTCAGGGCTTCTAACACAGCTACACCAAGACAGAGACTCTTCTGTGTAAGCGTTGTTTCTCGGTGTTAAAATATATCCAACGGCTGACTTAGTTAGAAACTGCATACACTGTGTGGAAAGCATTCTTCAGGAATTCATGTGTGAAAGACTTCTCTTTGAGTGCAAATTCTCACCAACAACAGAGGGATGCTAGGGAAGAGAAGCCCTGGAAAGAAGATGTGGGCAGAACTTCGTTTGAGTCCCAGATCAGCTTCTCCTTACCTTGGGTGCCTTGAACCCATATAAGGAGATTGAGGAAGACGTCTCAGTCATCTCATACGATCCTCAGCACCAGGAAACTCTTAACACTGAGGACCCACACTGTGGCAGTGACATTTCACAAGAATCTGTTGATGGAAATAGTGTTCACCAGAGTGGTAAATGCGAAAACAGTGCCAGTCACAACCAGAAAGTTGCTGACCAGCAGGGTGACTGCTCTGGAGAGGTGAATTATGAGTGTAAAAACTGTGGAAAAGTTTTTAGAAGAACCTTTAACCTAATTAGAAATAAGAGAATTTACACTGAATAAAAGCCCTGTAAGTGGACTGGTTGTAGAAATTTTTTTACTGAGAGCACTGTTCTCATTAAAAACTGGAGAATTCACACTGGATAAGGACCATATGAATATATTGATTGGGAGAAGGCCTTTAGTCCAGGTTTGCCATCGGTCAACATCACACCATTCACACTGGGAAAAAGAGGTATGAGTGCAGTTAATGTAGGAATTCCTTCCCCCATAGCTCTGATTTCACTGAACACCACAGAGTTCACCCTAGAGAAAACCCATATGAGTGTAGAGAATGTGGGAAGTCCTTTCATCCAAAGGTTCTCATCACTAACCACCACAGATTTCACCTTGGAGAGAAGCCATATGAACTTAGTTATTGTGGGAAGCCCTTTAATCAAAGGTCTATTCTCATACAACACCACAGAATTCACAATAAAGATGTATGATTTTAAAAATGTGGGAAATATTTCAGCCAAAGGTCTGATTTCAGTGATCACCAGGTAGTTCACACTAAAAAAATGATATGAATGTACTGATTGTGAGAATGCCTTCAGTCATAGCTCTATCCTGATTCAACATCAAAGAATTCACACTGGAGAAAAGCCATATGAGGGGAGATAATGTGGGATTTCCCTTCATCAAAGCTCTCACCTCACTAAACATCACAGAGTTCACAATGGAGAAAAGCTAAATGAATTTAGTGATTGTGGGAAGTCATGCAATCAGAGGTCT
>PVJC01050191.1:0-11890 GCA_004026665.1 Murina feae
CCTGCCCCCAGCTGCATCTGAGGCTCGGAGCAGTCCTCCTGTGTGTGTCTACCTGCTGGGGACCTGCCACCAGGCACACTGTGGAGGCTTGTGGTCAGGCCAGCCTTTTCCTGCTCCCTGATCCCCGGAAGGGACCTGGGAAGCCACCAAGCAGGCCGCCAACTCTTTCCCACTCACCCGTCCCCTGCTGCCTTCCTTTCCCACTTCCCGGTGCCACCAAGGGGTCTGGGGAGCTGCCAAGCAGGACCCCGGCCCCTGCAGCCTTGCTTTCCCGCTCCCCGGTGCCCCGCAAAGGGCCTGGGAAGCCCACCAAGCAGGCCACTGACACCCTGCTGCCTCTTACCCACTCCCTGGCCCGCCACCTTGCTTTCCCACTTCCTGGTGCCCTGGTGCCCTGGTGCCACTTCCAACTGCCAGCATAGGCAGGCAGTTGCAACAGAACCCTTTGGTTTGCTCTGGTTCTGTGGCTGTTGGCCTCCATCTTGGCTGGGTTAATTTGCATACAGCCGCTCTGATTGGCTGGTGGTAATGGTCACATTTGCATGTTTTGCTTTTATTATAGAAGATAGTGCTGAATGAAGTGGCACTTAATATCAAGAAACCATTTTGGGCCAAGAAAAGGTTACTTAGGTGTTAAATTCCACATACAGTATATGAAGTTTGTTTTTCTATAAACAACATGTAATATGAAAGGTGCTTTCTGAAAGAGTGAATGCAAATGAATTTCCAAAAATAAATTATAGCAAAGAGTTGAGGTTTTATATTTTACAGGAGCAAGTTAACTGGGTCCACTTACCCTGGATTAGCTTAAATTGAAAGAGTTTCTTCTGTTTTGAATATTTTAAGGTTAATTTCCATTTTTATTCATTGAACAAGATGAGTTGTCTGTGTGTGTGTGTGTGTGTGTATAGTTTTCCAGATATTTATTTTGTATTAAAAATAACATTAAAATTCTTTTGTACCATTTAGTGATGATATTCATACTGAACTATAAAATTCAGGAATTAAAAAGTGACCCTAAAATTCCAAAAATAAAACCATTTCAAATGTATTCTTATGCCAATAAGCAACACATCTCATGCAAAACTAAGAGACTGTTATTTAAGAACTACAAAAAAAGTGTATTCCTAAAACATCAAACAATCATTTCACCGGATACAGAGTCTGCTAAAGTGTGGACATGACCTCAGGAGATGTCATCAGACATTACTGAGGATATGACACAGCAGGGGAACTGCATTTTCACATCTCTCAAATCATGCTAAATTAAATGTAATGGGATTATTTGAAGTCAAGTGACTTTGTGAGTGTCAAAAAAGGCAGTTTGTTTAAAAAGCATTTCATATTTTCCTTCTGGCTAGATTGTCATGTTATCCATAGCACAAACATTTACATGTATACAGAGTTTTGTTTTGAAGAAAATAGACTTCACTCTTTGTTTCGGTGGGAATAGCCCCACTTTCTTAACAGAGCAGCTATTTACATGTAGACAGAGAAGAACAATTTTTTTACACTCTTTCTGCTTATTCTCTTCCCTTCAGTTAGTTTTAATCAGGCATAAAAAATGAGCATTGTAGGAGAAAAAATGAATTTCTGCATTTTTATTGTGTGTCCACAGTGAATTTGTAAGGCAAGACAGACAAAGGAGGCCATAAGTGTAATGGAAAGTTGAAAAAAAAAAAAAAAAGAAAAGAAAAAAGGACAGGCATTCTATTGAGCTGTGTAACCTCTATGAGCCTTTTTCTAGTCTCAGCTACTTAATGCTGGGAAAACAACATGACAAGCAAAATGGTACAAAGCCAAATTGCCCATCACATGGCATAACCTACTATTAAGGGAACATTTAAGAGGGCAACAAAACACAGAATAGCAGTCCTTACTGTCTGCACACTGAGTGAAAAATTGAGCAAAATGTTCAGTCTCTCTAGATGTTGTATGTGAGAAGAGACCATGTGAAAAATGTTTAATTTCTTCTAAGTTTTTTTAAGTTAGTTTTAAGAGTACCCTGAAGTGGTTTATTTAAGAAAAGAAGAAACAGTTTGGAATGGCCCTGTATTTCCAAATCATTCCGAAGAGCATTTCTGTAGAGATGTCTTGGATTTGATAAGGTTTTGAATTTTAATACATGACTTTGGATATTTTTATGACTCAGTGACTTCATAAACACACCAACAAGGGGAGGGTAATGTAATGGATAAAGCAAAAGCTTCATATTCAAACAGCCCTTGAGAACAATGCAGGCTCTGACACCAGTTTCATGGCCTTAGCAACTTACTTACTTTCTTCTCTAGCCATAATTTCTCCATCTTGTCTTAAAAATTAGAAACTATATGTAAATTACTAAGAACATAGTACTAAATAAGTAGCCTTTTATAACTATTATCATCAGCAACAGTATAATCATTTCCAAGAAATAGGGATAAAGTCAGGTATAAGCATTTATATCACAAGTTATGCTCATCTTATCTAATAAAGAGGAAATATGCAAATTGACTGTCACACCATAACGGTCAATTAGGCTGCACCCACAGTGGAAGCAGGGATTCTGTAACATAAGATGGCTGCACCCACAGTGGAGGCCAAGTTCCTGTAACAAGCCTTAACAAGCAATTAGCAGGGACCTGAAGCTGTGTGACACTGGACTGGGGCAGGGGACTTGAGGCTGTGATCCCTGTCTGTTGGGACTTGACAGGGGACCTCAGGACATGCCCCTCACCCCAGTGCCAGGCTAGGGGACCTCAGGCCATGCCCCCTGCCTGGCAGTGCTTGACAGGGGACCTCAGGGTGCACCCCCCTTCCCTAGTGCCAGGCTGGAGAAACTCAGGCCATGCTTCCCACCCCAGCACTGGTCCAGGGGACCTGAGGCTATGCCCTCTGCCCTGGCACCAGGCCGTGGCACGTGAAGCCATGCTCCCTGCCCAACGGGGCTTGACAGGGGACCTCAGGCTGCACCCCCCCCCCACTCCAGCACCAGGCTGGGGGACCTCAGGCCACACACCCCACCATGCGGGGCTTAACAGGTCACCTCAGGCTGCGCCCCCTGCTCCAGCACTGAGCCAAGGGACCTGAGGCCACACCCCAGGCCTGGTGGGGCTTTACAGGGTACTTCAGGCTGTGCTCCCTGCCCCGGCACCAGGCTGGAGGACCTCAGTCCATGCCCACTGCCCCAGTGCCAAGCTGGGGGGGCCTCAGACCATGCCCCCTGCCAAGCAGGGCTTGACAGGGGACCTTAGGGCACACCCTCTGCCCCAGTGTCAGGCCAGGGAAACTCAGGCCATGCTTCCCACTCCAGCCCTGAGCCAGGGAACCTGTGGCTGTGCCCCTGCCCTGGAACCAGGCCATGGGACATGAAGCTGTGCCCCCTGCCCAATGGGGCTTGACATTGGACCTCAGGCTGCATCCCCAACCCCGGTGCCAGGCTGGGGGACCTGAGGCCACACGACCTCAGGCCGTGCCCCCTGCCCCAGGGCCAAGCTGGAGAGTCTCAGCCCACTCCCCCCACCCTGGCACTGGGCCTGGGGACCTGAGGCCACACCTCATGCCAGGCAGGGCTTGACAGGGTACCTCAGGGAGGCACACCTCCAGTCTGGTGGGGCTTAACGAGGACCTTAGGCCATGTCCTCCACACTGGTGCCAGGCTGGGTAACCTCAGCCTGCACCTTCCATCCAGGCGCTGGACCAGATGGCCTGAGGCTATGCCCTCCACACCAGTGCTAGGTCAGGGGACCTGAGGCTGAAACCCCCACCTGGTGGGGCTTGACAAGGGTGGGGCTGGCTGGGTTTGGATCTCGCATGATTTTCAGGTGAGGTGCCATGGGTGTGTGGGGACTTAACTCTGGGTCCCATGGTGTGCCCCAGACTCTAACAGGAGGAAGACTTTCATGTACATTTTACTAATTTTCTTTCATCTCTGACACTTCTATTATAGAGAAAGGGCAAATAGCAGTATTAAAATATTTCCTCTAATTAATCCCCTTTTAATGTGCACAAATTTTGTGCATCAGGACACTATTAAAGCAATAATCTTATATGCTGGATTAAGTTGATAGCAACATGATAAATTAAAAAATAATGAGTTCAGTTCTGCTTGACAGACAAGTCTACATTTATGCATTCTGCCCTAAATTTTCAAAAGAGACCTATACAATTTTCTGTCCCGATTTAATGACAAAATTGTCTTACTCTGAAGTAGGGCCTCTCAACCCCATCATTATTGACCTTTGGGGCCAGATTATTCATTGTGGCAGGAGGCTGTTCTGTGCATTATGGGGTATTTAGCTGAATTCTGGCATATACCTTCTAGATGCCAGCAGCACATCCCCAACTGTGACAACCAAAGATGTTTCCAGAAGAATTTAAATACCTTTAAGGGGTCCAAATCACCCACTTTTGTGAACCTAGTTTAAAGATGTGTGGAGATGGATTCAAGGGCTTCTTTTACTTTATGGATATTGGGTCTATAGCCAGTAGATCAAGTCACCTATTTTCAGCCTCTACCTAAAAAGGCTAAGTATATACAAGGGTCAGGTGTATAATGTACTTTCATAAAAACAGAATAGACGTTGCTTGGAATTACAGAGATCCTGCTTCTGTTTCATTAAAAGTATAACTATGGCTGCTTCTTCTTCTTCTTCTTCTTCTTCTTCTTCTTCTTCTTCTTCTTCTTCTTCTTCTTCTAGAGAGGAAGAGGGAGAGAGAGAGATATAAACATCAATGATGAGAGAGAATTATAGATCAGCTGCCTCCTGCATGCCCCACACTGGGGATTGAGCCCACAATCTAGGCATATACCCTGACCAGGAATCAAACCGTGACCTCCCTGTTCATAGATCTAGGCTCAACCACTGAGCCATGCCAGCCAGGCCATGGCTTCTTATTTGACACATCTAAGTCTCAGTTTTCTTATCTCTAATATCTGGCTAACAAAACTATTGTTATATCCCCCCAAATTCATATGTTGCAGTCCTAATTCCCAGTACTTTCGATGTGACTGTGTTTGAAGAGAGGGTCATAAAAGATATAATTAAGTTAAACTTAGGTCATTAAGATAAACCCAACTCTGGTATGACTGGTTTCTTTAGAAGAAAAAGAAATGTGAACACAGAGATACATGCGGAAAGAAGACCATGTGAAGACACAGAGACAATATGGCCCTTCGATAAGCCAAGGAGAAAGGCCTCAGAAGAAACCAACTCTTCCAACACCTTGATCTGGGACTTCCAGCCTCCAGAACTGTTAGAAAACAAATGTATGTTGTTGAAGCCACCCAGCCTGTGGTACTTTGGAATGGCAGCCTTAGCAAACTAATACAAACACCTAATAGGAAGAAGTTTTGTGAGGTTTAAATGTGTACTTTATGAATATCACAGCATTATTATGACAAAGAGTTCACAACTGAGATAGGTTGATAGCCCTTCTTTATTGAACATGTCTTATGTGGCAAGCACACTTTCCTAAGCAGTGTACCTACATTATTTCTAATTTCACAATAAATCTTCAAGATAGATATGGTGGCCATGAGAATGTACCTTGTAGAAAGGGAGTATAATTGAGTAAAATTAATGGTCCTAGCCACTGTGCTCTTTAATCATTGCCTCACTCTCTCCTAGGTCATGCTTCCTACGCACTGCCCCCAGCCAGTGGTTGCCATGACAGGGGTACTAATGTAGGCTCATTTCTAGGAGATGAGGGACTCCTCTGACTGGAGACTGACTTGAGGACTTTCTGAAGGCCTTCCAGGGCATTCCTTAGACTGCATGGTGATCTGGGAAGTTTCTATCATCCTTTTTATTCTTCAAAATGTGTCATGATCTGATGACGCATCCAACATCCTCCAGCCTGTTCTCCATTGCTTCTCACTGGCATTTTACTTAAGAAAATGCTTGCATGCTGTATCCTTTCAGAAGGACTGCTTCTTGGAGAACCTGAACTAACACAGTATTACTCTGACTCTATTTTACAGAAGAAACAGAGGCACACAGAAGGGTGTGCCCAGGATTATATAACTAACTAGGGGCCCGGTGCACAAAAATTTGTGCACTCGGAGGGTGGGGGTCCCTCAGCCCGGCCTGTGCCCTCTTGCAGTCTGGGACACCTCGGGGGGGATGTCCACCTGCTTGGCATGCCTGGCCAGCCTGGGTGAGGGGCTGAGGGCCATTTGCAGGCTGTCCACAGCCCCTTCAGGGTTCGTGCACTGGGGGGTGGGAGGGCTGGTGAGTGCAGGCCTGGACGTTTCCCATCAGAGGGCCCACGATCGCACATGCCTGGTGGGCCCCCACCGCTGAGGCGACACACCTGTCACAGAGCTGGGTGGCAAGCCAGGGGCGGACACTGGTGCAGGATCCCTCGGTGGGGCCCTGCTGCTGAGCAAACACACCCGGGGTGGAGCCGGGCAGCGAACTGGCTTCGGATTCTCCGCACTGTGCAGCAGACGCTCCCGCATGCCCCGTGGAGGCCCCTGGGGGGCGGATGAAGGTAGCAGACCCTGGGCGGGTGCTCCCGCACGCCCCTGAGGAGGCCCCCAGGGGCAGAGCCAGGCTGTGGACCCGGGACGACTGCTCCTACACACCCTGCAGAGGCCCCCCACGCTCCCGCATGCCCCGGGGAGGCCCACAAGAGGCAGAGCCAGGCAGCAGACCCAGGACAACTGCTCCTGGATGCCCCGAGGAGGCTCCTGGGGGGCGGAGCCAGGCAGTGGACCCAGGATGGCTGCTCCTGCAAGCCCCGTGGAGGACCCACTCTCCCACACGCCTGGTGGAGGCCCCTGGGGGGTGAAGCCAGGCAGCAGACCCAGGACAGTTGCTCCTGGATGCCCCGAGGAGGCCCCAGGCCAGACCCCCCCTCCCACTGAGCTGACACACCTGGCACAGCTATGCCGGCCAGCCATGGAGGCTCCCAGTGCAGAGCCGCCCTGCCAGCCTCCATCTTGGCTGGGTTAATTTACATACAGCCGCTCTGATTGACTGGTGGTAACGGTCAAATTTGCATGTTTCTCTTTTATTATATTAGATACTAGCGAGACTCTATTCAGATGTGTTTGTCTGACTCCATAAATGGAATTATTTCTGCCAAGTATAATGTGTCTTAAAATGTGTAGTAAAAGTACATTAAACATTAAAACCACTACATGTACCCACCATATTGATTTTTTAAATAATAAAATAGATATGTGAAGTCAGTATATCAGGTTTATGAACAATCAATGCACATAAGTAGTAACAATGCCCCTCTTTTTGCTTTACTCACAGTTCCAAAGGTCAGGTTAAGCTAACACTGCTTGAATTCTCTTCCACAAAAACACAGCATAGCACTCTGCCAACCACTGTCATCACACTCACCACGGGAGCTACCAAAGAGATAGCTAGTGACATTTTCACTCTTGCCTCAGAAGTCAAGAGAGATAAAATAGCTAACTTTCACTTGATGCCAGGCACCATACTAAGTGCTTTATAGATGTGATGGAATACTTTGATATTGACAATGGAGGTTCATATCACCACTTCTCATATATTCTGCCATGCTAAAATTTTGTTGCTGATCTGAAAAAAAAAATGTTGGTGATAGAGGCCTACTTAATTTGCAGAGATTAAGTTTCAGCTCCATTGAAGAGAGTGGGCTTAAAATAGAAATTATGTCCAATTATTTAACCATTGAAATTAAATATATTCCACATCTTGAGTATATAGGACATGTCTTAGCCACTAGACTTTCATCAACTTGTATTCCTTTCTATCTTTCTATTGGATTGTTTAGGTGTCTGTTTCCCTTTACCCCTTTATTGCTTTAGAAGGTATTCTTTCTAATCTAATCTGGTAGCTAGTTACCTTTATTTTTTTATTTTTATTTTTTTAAATATATTTTATTGGTTTTTTACAGAGAGGAAGGGAGAGGGACAGAGAAGTTAGAAACAACAATTGGAGAGAAACATCGATCAGCTGCCTCTTGCACACCCCCTACTGGGGATATGCCTGCAACCCAGGTACATGCCCTTGACTGGAATTGAACCTGGGACCCTTCAGTCCACAGGCTGACGCTCTATCCACTGAGCCAAACTGGTTAGGGCTAGTTACCTTTAAAGTGTAACACAGACACTTCATTTTATGAAGAATAAATTTATTTTTAATATTTTTATTGATTTTTAGAGAGAGAGGAAGGGAGAAGGAGACAGAGAAACATCAATGTGAGAGCAAAATATCAATCGGTTGTCTCCTGAAGGCCTTCTACCAGGGATCCATCTGGCAACCCAGGCATGTGCCCCGACCAGGAATCAAACTGGCAATCTTTCAGTGCCCCGGATGATGCTTAACCAACTGAGTCACACCAGCCAGGGCATGAAGACTAAATTTAGTAAGTCTGTCCTTCCCTGGAATAATAAAGGAAATCATTTTATATCCATCATCCCACTATAGTATTGCATGTGCTTGCTTTTTTTATTATATCTGACACTTTTAACAGTTTTTACTAGAAGGTTTTTGGTCTCTAAACTATAGGAATCAGAAGCAAACCAAGTTTGAGTTAGATAATTTCTGACCCCCACTGCGATGACTAAATTGAGCAATTATGTGGGTAGTATTTGCAGAAAAAATACTTTTGTTGGACAGTTACTAAGGCAACCCTATAGAAAAGAAGGGCATATGAGGAGCCAGATAAGACACACAATAATATTGGGATGTTTCTGATGTACACATTTTTCAAAGATACTACAAAATCTGAAGAGTGCTTTAGTCTATCACATTTGCCAGTGGAGAACATACAGTATTTTTAGTGTATTTCCAAAGATTGTGAAATATCAAAGAACTGTAGATTTATTACATGCCAAAAATATGATATTTTATTTAAAAAGCTATTCATATTTTTCTCAGATTTGAGTATTGTTCTTTAAATATAATGAAATGTTATATGACTTCTAATAATTCTAAGTATTAAGATCCTTTTTAATGTATGTATAATAGATTACATGTTACACATGGATGTGACACATCCATTTCTTTTAGATAAATACATTTTTTAAAATTTTTCCGGTTTTTTGAGATAAATTGGCATATAACATGGAATTAGTTCAAGGTGTACAACATAATGATCATAATGATTTGATATATGTATATATATATATTTGCATATTACCTCTTTATTATATATATATTTTAAAGGGTTAATATGCAAATAGACCTTCACTCCGCCATGCCATCATAAGATGGCTGCACCCACAGTGGAGACAGGGTTCCCATAACACAAGATGGCTGCACCCACAGCAGAGGCGAGGTTCCTGTAATGAGCTGTAACAGGGACCTGAGGCTGTATGGTGCAGGCCAGGGCGGGTGACCTGAGGCTGCACCCCCCTCCTCTGGTGAGGCTTGATGGGGAACCTCAGACCATGCCACACACCCAGCGGGGCTTGAAGGGTGACCTCAGGCCTCACCCCCCCCCCCCGCCCTGGTGCCAGACTGGTGGACCTCAGGCCACGCTCTCCATCCCAGAGCTGGGCCAGGGGACCCGAGGCTGCCCCCCCACCCTCACCCGGCAGGGCTTGATGGGAGACTTTAGGCTGTGCCCCCTTCTCCAGGCCAGGGGACCTGAGGCCACACCTCCTGCCCCCACACAGGGCCGTGGGACCTGAGGGTATGCCAGGGGCCTGAGTCTGTGCCTCCCACCTGGAGGGACTTGACAGGGGACCTGAGGCTGCACCCCCTGCCCAGCAGGGCTTGACAGGGTTGGGGCCAGCCGGTTTGGATCTTGTTCAGTGGGGATGGGGCCTGCTGGGTCTAGGTCTCATGCAATTTCAAGGTGAACATGGGTGGGGAAGACTTGACTTTGGGTCCCGCAGCATGCCCCAAACTCCGACAGGAGGAAGATGTTCATATACATTTTACTAATTTTCTTTCATCTCTGACTATTATAGAGAAAGGGCAAATAGCAATATTAACATATTTCTTCTAATTAATTCCCTTTTAATGTGCACAAATTTCATTCACCGGGCCACTAATATATATAATGAATTGATTATCAACCACAATAACTTTAGGAAACATCTATCACCTCATGTAGTTACAAATTCCTTTAGATAAGTACATTTGTATTAATAGTATTATGCATGATGGCTTTGCTTATCTTCGTTAATATGTCAGACATAGATGAAAAGTATATTTCAAGGTCATTATCAAAGTACTGTCCACCTATCAGGCTTAAAATTATTAATATAATATCTCAAAGTCTCAAGGTATTTATCTATAGAATAATGCTTATGCTATAAATAACAATATAGGTAAAATTTTAAAACACCTAGGGATGTTGATGAGCATTTTCTACTTAGTTAATCTGATATTATAGAAACTTTGTCTTTTATCTAAAAAGTATTGTGGTTCAATTATTATTTCTCAAGTAAAATATTATAGCAGGGTATACTGATATGTAACCCCATATTGATACCCTGAAATTGGACTATAGGCAATGATTTGCAGTAACTTCTTTATATTTTCCTTTTTAAAGTATTTAATGTAGATGTAAGAAAATTAGCAGATTTTCTCTTCTTTTTTTCCTATCTATACTTTGAAATTTATAAAATGATATTTAATAAATGAATATAGTATTCCTATAAAGATACCAACTAGCAAAATTAAAATCTCTTTTTACCATTACCTGATATCTAAGATCTACGATTCCTACATTTTGCTCAGGTGCTCATCCTCCTCATTTCGTGTACATAAATGTGGTGGTTCATGAATTTTATATATACTCATAACAAATTCATATTAGAGCTACGTGTGTATGTACATAAAACATATACTTTATTATGTACCATTAATAGATATTTTCTCTTTGTATTTTCCATTCTCTCTCTCTTTCCTTGAAAATATTAGGAAATTTAACTCCTAATTCTTAACCAGGTTGTTTGAGTAAGATTAACACCACTCCATCATTAGCCTCAAGCATGTATAAGTGTATTCCTTGACATTTGCCATTGATATATGGATAAATATACAACAAAGATAAAACTAATAAAATGTATAACTTTCTCTTTTTCCATGAGAACTACTTGAAAGCATTCTCTTTGCTGTCAGTTGAAAATGAGAAATGTATTGCTTTTGGAGCTGGTGGCAGCCATACTTTGATAACAAGGAATTAAACTTTCTGCAGGAGTAACCAGCATTAAAGAAACAAGGCAGATAACTGTATAGAGAGAAATCCGTCTACAATCTTTAACCCCCAGTTCAAGCTGCATCTGCAACTTTACTTTTGGATTACTGAGTAAACAGAGAAAACATTTCCTTTGTAATATAAACTGATTTTCATTGGGTTTTCTGTTTGTTTTTTAAATATTATGAGAATATTGCAGGTGAATTCTGTTTAATCTTCAAAGAAAAAAATCAACTCCAATGCTATTCTAACTGTTTTGGGACACACACAGACAAAAGACGTTTCAAAACACTTCTAATATTGGACTGGAATTTTACTAGGAAAAAAACAACCAACAAGGAGAGCTCTTCTTCTCCAAATAATTTAATTCATAGTGAAGTAAATTCATTAATAGAATGTCACCAATTGTAGTCTATCAATGGATCATGAACTAATTCCACAGAATAAAGATATATTTTCATATTGACATTATGAGTAAGGAAAACTATTCATCACACAGAAATTATCTTCTATAATAAAAGCGAAACATGCAAATGTGACCGTTACCACCAGCCAATCAGAGCGGCTGTATGCAAATTAACCCAGCCAAGATGGAGGCCAACAGCCACAGAACCAGAGCAAACCAAAGGGTTCTGTTGCAACTGCCTGCCTATGGCAGTTGGAAGTGGCACCAGGGCACCAGGAAGTGGGAAAGCAAGGTGGCGGGCCGGGGAGCGGGTAAGAGGTGGCAGGGGGTCGGCAGCCTGCTTGGTGGGCT